>QANT01000934.1:0-11906 GCA_003254885.1 Purshia tridentata
TTGAGCGATAGCTTGGTTGTCTACATTGAAAAAGATGTTTTTAGTTTTATTGATAATGAAACTATAATGACACGTTTTCAGAATATGAAATCGCGTCGTGGACAACTGTAGCTTGTATTGTTATGATTATGAATTATTAATGAAACTATCAAATTTTTAGTGTTATTTCCGTAAAAGAAAATTCATATAATTTAACACTATGACCCCCCGGATAAAATTCCTGGATCCGTCCCTGCCTATGGTGTTGGTCAAAGGGAGATCTTAAATTGAGAATTTGGGCTATTAGTGTAAAATGCATTATGGTGAGTATTAATTGTTTTGTGGAGATCCGGTGTGCAGTGAAATTAAGAGAATTCATAGTAAGCTTCAACATGTAATACATGTAACTCCTTAAACTATAAAGGTTTTTTCTCACAAAATGTAATCCGTGGTTGATGCATGTATTTTAAATATAAAAAAAAAAAAAAGTGTATCTTATACCAAACAAAAGTGTGACTCATGCATGATTAAGTAGAGTGATATATTATTTGGCCAAAAAAAAAAAAAGTAGAGTGATATATTAAGGTAATAAAGATGAACCAAGTAGTAGAGTACGTGATTGTTCTCCTATATCCCACATGCATTCCATGGAATTGAAATCTCATAATAATTAGCCTCTGAAATTGAAAATGCATGCACTATTGTTTTTAATGGACATGACAATTTCTTGTGTGGGTAATAAATGTTACTTCAACGAAAGGGATGAATGTGGAAGGAGTAGTAGGATAGGGTAGGCCACGTACAATTGATAGATATCTGATACTCAAAATCATCATCAAAACTTGTTTTGGCCTTTCAAACCAAGTTGATCGAGTATGTGAGAGACTCAGCTCTTGACCAAATTTTTTAAAAAAATTTTAAAACCCTAGTTTTTTTCCACAGCAATGGGCCATTCACAGAAATTTTATGAAGCAGCTCAAAGGCTTCTTTCGTAATTCGCGTTGAGGGGGAAGCATAAAAGAACCGGTAGGTTTTTTAATGAATTTCAAATTACCCAGAATGTCCTTATTGATTTATAAGATTTACATATACTATCCTCACTGTTTTAGCTTAACTAGTAATTGTGCCCGCGCCACATGCTGCGGGTGCTAAAATCCTATAAAATGTGGAGAAGGGTTATAAATTTTAATAAAAAGCTTATAAAATTTTCATAGAAAGATATGACTTTTTACATATATGCGAAAATGTTAATATGTTTGTAAACACTACATCAACCAAGCTTAAGTTACAAAATGTGGATTGATTGTATATTTTATACATGTTAGTTCTTATGCTAAGATGTTCTCATTTGCTTTGATGTCTTCTGCAAAGGCTTTCTCTTCTCTTTTGCTTTCTTGTGAAGGAGGCTTCTCCTCTCTTTTGGTGTCTTATGCTGGGTGCTTGTCCTCTACTTTGTGGCAAATTTAAAAAATATCATCAAAAATCAAAGAAACATGGCAAAAGAAGTTCAAGTAAAAAGCATAAAGGCCCTAACAACAAATCAGTGGCCCACATCATGACAAAGCAAAGACTTATCTGCCTCAGTTCAAGAATATTAGCATTATCAAAGTTTGCCACAACTGATGGGATCTTACATTGTTTACTCCTTTTTGGGAGAAGCAGCAACCATGAACCATGGCTCTGTTGCCACCTTCACCCTGTTGATTCTAACATTGACTGTTTGACAAAGAAACAAACACCTCTCATAATGCTCACAATTCTCAAATGCCACTCCCATATATTTGATAGTGCAGACAAATGGTTACCAGCTTTAACATAAGAATGACTTTAAATTCGAAATGTCACAGCAATGCAAAGAAAGAAAGCCTCAGACATCCAAAGCCTAGAAAATAAACAGCCAAATAAAATAAATGTTCCAAAGCACATCAACATTCGTACACACAGAAACAAAAGTTAAAAATAAGCACACTTAAATTCATAAAGTCACCACAAAAAACGAACTCACAGGCTGAACCACCTTGTAGCTCAACACAGACATAGGAAAAAACAACCAAAGAAAAACAAAAGTTCACATAGAAGTTTATCAACCCTATAAACCCACTTGAGGAGAAAAAGAAATAAAAAAAACTAACAAAATAAATCCCCCTTGTAGATGTGAACTGATGGCTTTGCAGGGAATCAAAGGCCCTTATTACAGACTTTAAGGAAGAAAGTAATACCTCATGTTCATGACTCAGGAACTTGGTTTTATAGAGGAATTCAGGATGCCTGGTGATTGGATAATCCATCCTCTCTAGGTCTCAACGATGTCCACCATGCTACATATTATAAGTTTATGCCATAAAAGTTGTATTAAATCAGGTCAGTATAACAAGCAAAATACAGCAGAAAAATAAATATAAAGAAATTACACTCCACCCGGCCCCCCACGCCCGAAAAAAGAAGAGTGAAATAACTTACATCCTTTGCATCAATTCTTTTAAATAATACCACCCGACGTCCACGGTCTCCGGTGGCAAGGTGGTCTCCAATTCTATCAAATTCAATGGCAGATATTATAACAACTGCAAAAGCAATCAGCATGTAAACAAACCAAGTGGTTGTGTCTCTGTAATTTCTGAAAAGCACACTTCAATGCCCTCAAACACCTAGCCTCTTTTTTAAAATTTCAAAAAAACTATTCAAATGAAACCATTGATTCAACAAGGATACATTCTTCCTAATTGATTTCCAATTTATTGTGCATGTCTCAATCGTGAGAACATGTTCCAAAAAGCAACATATACTTATCAACTAACTATAGTGGTTCCAAAAAAAAAAAAACAAAAAAACAAAACAAAACAAACAAACACATGCAAAAATAGACAATTCCTTTAAATTTCAATATATTGGTGTGATAGTTTAGAAATGGTTTGCTCCTTTCTCCAACCTTTTTTTTTGGCCTCCAACTTAACAAAGAATAAAGAAACATATGTTTTATTTAGATATATAGAGTATAATGCTGCTGGAGTGAAAAAGATATGTACAGTTTTAGATTGTGTCATATGGTTATTCTTTGTTTTCATTTAGCTAGATTGCAGGAGACATTGGATAGCTTAGCTGCAAGATTAGAGGCAGTGTATAATGCTGCAGGAGGGAAAAAGATAACCATCATAAGTCACTCTATGGGGGGGTTCAAGTGTAAGAATGTTTTTGCAAGGAAATCATATCTGTGATGGTTTATCTAATGCCTTTGGAACTCTAAAGTCAATTTTATTGCATTAACAAAATTCCCAAGCCAAGCATAAACAGAATTACATTAGTAAATTACATTTCAATTATTTTCAGTCAAGTGGGATCCATGAACAAACAATCGAACCACAGCTAGAATACACTTAAACTGACTAATACAATAGGAAGTGATTCTATATCTGAAAAGTGAAAACATGTGATATATAAAGTATAATTTAAAACTTACATTATTTTGAGTTTTGACCTGGTTGAGTGAAAGGAAAAATTGTTTGTATGCATCCTTGTCAGACAAAAGCTTCCGTAGCTCATCAATACTAAACAAATTAAAAGGAAAATAATCAAAGACTATAGCATTATACATATTTGTTGAGAATATAAATATGATTCTCAATTATATCAATTACCCAACAAATTCAGTAAGTAAACAACATAGGTCATTTAGCAAATATGCTCTGCCAAAGACTCATAAAAAAGGTCATTGTCTCAATAAATACTATTCTTGATATGTGTAAATCATATATCAGAATGCAGCATGGAACAACCACATGCAATATGTAAAGCATCCCACATACTTGAACTGTTATTAAATTAGACACGCATCACACGCATGTCTGTGGTTTGTTAAACCCAGAAGTCCTTTGCAGCCTTGTCGGCATACTTGTAGTTAATAAATTAAGGAGAACATGCTCAAAATGAGTGGGTAGCCAAATATAATTACTAACAAATCAATAACTGGGTGAAATTATGCACTTAAGCTACCGCTAACATGAGGTTTCTTAATGGAAATATCTCAAAAATTATCTAAAACGAAAAGATGGAGGAGAGGAGATACAGAGAGAGGAGATATTTGCATAATTCACTAAAAAAGGATCAGCCCCCAAATTCAGAAAAAAAAAATAATAATAAAAGAAAGAAGAAAAAACCCCTAAATTTCTAGAATCAGAAGGAACCCAAATTTGAAAGCTCCCAAATCCTAGATGAAAAACTCCAATAGAAAAACCCTAACTCTGAAGTTAGAAAAAAACAAAACAAAAAAAAACCAAATTCGAAGTCTGAGATGGAGTGAGAGAGATAAATTCCAAAAACCCAAGTAGAAAGATGAAAGAAGCCATACTTGATTCGATCTCTTCTCCAACTTTCTCAAGCAGATAGTCGGTGTCTGGAGGTGGAGGGAACCGGCGGTGGAGACTGGAGTGACCAGAGAGAGAGAGAGAGAGAGGACGAATGGCAGTGGGTGAGGAGACAGACAACAAAGAATGAAAAGTTCGAGAGCAGACTGAAAAAAAAAAAAAAAANAAAACAAGAAAGGACGGGAAATTACCAAAAAAGGGCACATCTAACCCCAATATTTTACAGTGGCAAACAGATCAAAAAAACAGTTGTGAGGGAGGAAAGAAGAGATGGCATGAAGCTTAAAAATAAGGAAAAGAAAGGGGCGAAACGAAAGAGGGCGTAATTGACCAAAACGGGCTCAACTAACCCACTAATCCGAATACCCAGCAACCAACACACCAAAAAAAACAAGGGGACAAAAAAGAAAAGCACTATTCTTAAGCTACAGTATAAACAGTAAAACCTCAAACTATGTTTTAGTATATACTAGTTATTGTGGCCACGCGATGCTGCGAGTGCTAAAAACCTATAAAATATGAAAAAGTGTTATAAATTTTTTGAAAAGATAGAAGTGTTTACATATATGTGAAAATGAATACATGTTTGTAAAGACTAATATTAATGAAGTTTAATTTACAAAATATAGATTGATTTTATGTTGTATCTAGAAAAATATTATAACCCTTGTGAGACAATTGTATGTAATATTAAATAAAAGATCAATGGATTCATGATAAGTTCATCGCACCAAAACAAAGTGGCTTAATAGGTTTTGGGGGATTGTTCCTCATTGTTGGTGGGCTTATGTTCTCTTTTGGTGTCTAGAACCTGTTTGGTGATGGTACACTTTCACCTGTTGTCTGATGTGACTGTAAATAATCCCTTGGTCAATATTGTAGGAATAAAGCAAATTGGAACACAAATTGAAGTAGTTAAGTAACAAATAGTTTTTATAAATAATATTTTGTAGATTAATGTTTAAACCAAAGGTTTAGCAAGTTTGAATAGATTAATCAAAGGGAAGGAACATGAACCTGAAATAGTTGGATTATAAGTTTAACACACGTGTGTTTGCTTGGCCAAAACTAGATGGAGCGAAGGAAAATCAATTTCTTGAACATGTTGCCAAAAGTTTTTTTCTTCTAAAAGATGTCTCCATGTATTTGCAAAATTATCTGCACACCAGATAAAACATATGTAAATTCAAGATCATAATAGAAACTCATAAAAAATAATATTTTGGACTCACATTGCTAGTTAATGGATGTAAGTTGGTCTATATAGAGTGAATCATATTGACTTTTCTTCTTGGTCCACCATTTATTTACATAAACTGAAAATAGGTATACACACTATTGATTTTTATATATTTCTCTAAAAAAAAGATTAACAACAATAAAGTATAATGAAGTAGGTACCTCACATTGGCGAAGGCAGGAAGTTACTCTGAATTTGGAGAATTTCTATTTCTTGAATTTCATAGCAAAGTTACTTGTATTTTCACTACAAAGAAACATAATTTAAACAATTAATGCTTCATATTTTTCATATCAATTTTTTTGTATTAGAGAAACTATCACTCTAAAAGTGAGGAAATATTATGTTGAAGTTAGGTAGTAAACATTTTTATATATAGTAAGAAGTAAAAAATAATTCAACACATACAAACCTTTAAAAGAAAAGAAAGAATAGCAAAATGTAAAACCAGAAAGATAACCCACTTAAATACAAACCCAAAAAATATCCAGAAGAAAATATAACATATTATAAAGAGACTTACCTCTGGATACAATTTGAGTGTAACTCTTCAAAAAGAAAAATACCACCACCTACAAAGCATACAATTGTTTTATTAAAAGTGACAAAATTTCCTATTCAAATGGATGATATTGTGGACCAAAATATAAAACCTGTAGAACAACCAAAGGGAAAACAAAGCTGAAACAAAGAATAAAAGAAAGTAGAACACAACATGAAACTTGAACTCCCAATCCAATCCCACCAAAAAGAACAAAACTTGTAGTAGATGAAGTAATTCAAGCAAAAACAAATATAGAAACATCCTAAGCTCTTCTAAGAGACCCAGTGTATAAGAAACGAAAATCCCAAATTAAAATAGGCAAAACTCTTAGAAACATACAACTTAGAAAATTATGAACTTGGGTTTCCACAAAAAAGAAATAAAAAATAAAACACAGGTTCTTATAACTGAGACACAACCCTTTCAAAAAACAAAACATACTCAAATCTTGGAAAAAAGAGAGTGAAAATGGGTCAGAAGCAAGAAGGATCTAGATCACGTTGGCATGGCCAAAAGAATGGGAGTAGAGAAAAAAGCATTAATGGGTCTCAATGAGAAACAGAGCAACAAAGACACAATAAGAAGAGAAACTGAGCAAATGAAGGAAAGGGTCTTCGGACCTTTCGGAGGAATAGAAAACTTGACTGTTCTTCTTCTCTTTGTTTCAGTTATTAGCGAAGGAGAAGAGTACGGATCAATTTGTCTGAGATGGAAACATAAGAGTGACAGAGGGTGAGCTTGGGCCTTGGACTTGGACTGGTTTATGATGGGAAGAGGTGTGAAAATGTGTGAGAGTGTGTTTGGCTGATTTTTTAGCTCTTTGATGGCAAGAGGTGTAAAAACACTAAAAAGCTAGGGGCAAAATCAGCAGCACACTATTATTAGTAACAGTGACTGCACAGTGATTCTGGGTTCTCTTTTAGTATATACTAAAGTTGGTGCCCGCGCGTTACTGCGGATGTTCAAAATATTTGAAATGAAATGAAAAGTTCTCAAATTTATATAATTATTTGACAAATATTAAAAGAAAAGGTAAAAGATTAAGTTTCATATGATAATGTTAATATTTACTACAATGTCATTCTTTGGCATGTTTCAAAGAACAAAATATAATACGACAGAAGTTTGGTGATAAAAAATAGTGGGTTGTGAAAGTTTAACAAAATATAAGTCTATGCTAACCACAAAGGATTGATGGAGTTGGGAATTTTTATATACACAGTATTGAACCACGAATTGTTCAAAAAATTATAAGGCTAGATATTGATATGCTAGTAAAATTATAAACTTTGATCAACTTGGTGTGGAGGGGTGGTGCCTGCTTCTTCACTTGTAGGAGGGAGCGTTGCCAGGGGATAAAGGCTAATTGCAAAGTCTGAGACAACCCATAAAGCACTTGATCATAAGCCTACTTGGGTAGCTTGAGTTGGGTTAAAAGCACCGAATGTATTTGCCAATAACAACAGGACCCTGGTCAGGGTGATAAGCAGGATAATTAAAAGCTGTGATCTGCTCCAACTGGAAGAAGAAAAGCCTCGATGCATAAAAGAGATCGGTGTAGCTGAAACAGAGTTTAAGCACAAAAGCCCAGATCAACCCACTCATCAGTGCACCACTTACGGTGAAAAATGTCATGACAATTAAAGAAACATGGCAAAAGAAGTAAGTTGAAGTAAGAAGTATAAATCTCCCAACAACAAATCAATGCTCCACATCACTGGAAAAACCGATCACTAATATATTAATTTGTTTGGTTCTTTTTTTTTGTGCTTCTTCTCATCAACCAAAGAAAGGGACAACATAATAATGTTAGACAGAAAAGTAATACCTTGGAAACTGCTCCTGGTTGAATCTTGTTGATAGCATTGCATAGGATCAGACCATTTCTCAAGCAAGAAATGAACTCTCTCTCTCTCTCTGATGGCTGTTTCGGTATACCAAGTGGACCCACCAAGCTTTTAAGCCAATCAACAGCTTGGAATCTCCTCCCAGCTGCCAAATTTAGCAAAATTAGCAATTAAGAAGGAATATAATCAATAATGCACCGATTATTGAAAAGTCAACAATTATGCACCTAAAATTAAGGGAAAAGAAATTATCATACATCTTTGATCTCTTTGTAATTTACGAACCAAGAAATTTATACCTCAATTCAATTGAACCAAATGCAGCACAATTGCTCTTAGTTGTCAAAGATATTTCAAATCTTGGAAACCATACTACCATAGCCACACACAATATTCAATTTTTCTTGTTCTTTTCTTTTCTTTAACATTCTGACCAAGCAAACAGACACATACTGGGAAAGTAAAATGCAAATGACTCAATGAATCAACCAACCTGCTTCTTCGTCTCTTCTTATGATAAATATGCCGCTAAAAATTCATTCATAAGAAATTTTATTCTGTATATCAATTTTGCAGTAACCATTCAAAAAATTTTGAAAAAAATAAAAAAAGAGTACTCATTATAGCATCCTCCTTCATCATTTGAAAAAATTTCAAAAGCTCTTACCTGAAAATGGGAGTGACTTTGTCTGTGCTCATTGATTGAGTGGTTTGTAAGGAATTTTCAGAAGTTGTGTTGGAACCTTTAGCCTTTTCCCCGCTACTCTCTGCTTGTGGGTTTCTCAATTTTAGGCTTTGGCTTGGGAATTATGTTAATGCTAGCAACCTAGATAGAAAAAAAATTATATACAGATCAAAAGCATTTCAATCATAGAAAATAAATAAAAATTAAAAAACAAAAACAAAAAAAACCTGTAAATTGCATTTCAATTATTTTCTTAATCCATAAACAGAATTGCAACAATAACTTGTCTAGTTGATCAAAAACCTTCAGATATACTTCATATGTGAATTAATGCTGGTTTGCTAAACCCAGGAGTCCTTCAAGAATGACGAAAAAAAAAAAAGGTCAAGCAAAAGAGCAGCAGAGTCATAAACTCATCCGCATACTTTTGTAGTTAATTAATTAAGGAGAACATGCTCAAAATGAGTGAGTAGCCAAATATAATTAGTAACAAATCAAGAACTGGGTGAAATTATGCACTTAAGCTATTGCTGATATGAGGTTTCTTAGTGGAAATATCTCAAAAATTATCTAAAACAAAAAGATGGAGGAGAGTAGAGGAGATAAAGAGAGAGGAGAGAGAGGGTTATGCCAACCTCATCAGCTCACCAAGAATGGGCTGAAGCACCCAATGGACTCATGGAAGAAAAATTTTCCCAACTCCGAACCCAAAACCTAGATTGAGTAATAGATGCACATACATACAAAAAAAATAAAGAGGCATAAACAGATAGAGACCGAAGAAAACAGAAGAAAAAAAACATACCCATGAAGTAGAGAACTGAAGTTTTGTAGTACTCACCAATTATTTTAAAGCAACAAAGTATCCACCCAAGAGCAGACCTAAGCAATCAACAACAAAGACAGAATANAAAAAAAAAAAAAAAAAAAAAAAAAAAAAAAAAACAAAAATTAAAAACTGAACGAAAAAGTTCTCAAACAATCATGATTACCTTTACCCAGCAAAAACACAAAACCAGCAAAAAGACACAAAGCAATATGAGAGAAGCAAATTAAAATTGAATGAGAAGCAATAATAAAATTAGAATAAAAGTAAAAACATTTTTCAGAGATGAATTTAATAAAAGAAATACCTTCAATATCAATTCAGCTTCCTTGGCTTGGAGTTCCCTCTCCCTCTTTTTGAAATCCTAAATTCAAAAGAACTAAAATTAGTAAAACATGTGATTTTAAATTGGTAACGTAAGTAACAACCTGAAAATTCAAACTTACTCCAGTCGCATCCATAGGTATATCAACAATTTCACCAATATCATAAGTGAAATCAGCACGTTCGGGAGGAAGAGGTGAAAGCCTTGAGTTGTTGGCAGGAGCAACGCTTCCAGGATTCTGATAATTTTGTCATACATATGCATAAGAGCTCAAGCAAGAGGTAATAAAAGCAACTATATTTTCTCAATTGTTACATAAACTCATTATTAAGTTCTCTATGTCTGATAGGTCCACAGCACACTATGTGCCTCACCCAACAGGAAGAGCTTACACCTAATAAGCCAGTGGCTTTGCCCAAAAATTTTTTACGGGTATTAAAAACATATCCATCAAAGTTAAGCACTCTGTGGAATCCGATTCTCAAACTATTTCCAACAAAGATTTGATGGTTATTAAAAGCCACGCATATGTCACCACCACCAACTCAAATTGACAAAAGAAAAAAAAAAGTTGCCTAGTTGGATTGAGATCAGGTAATTTGTATATAATGCTTTTAGATCGTATTCTAGCACAAACAGCTATAATAAAAATTCAACAAACAGACAATAAAGCCCTAAAAATTCAAACTGAATGGTTGGGTAATTTACATCATTCACTTCAATTTCATAGACAAATCCAAACACAAAGAAACACAGATCTTAAATCTACTAAAAATAGCCAAATCCGAAAGAGCAGATAACAATCACAAAACCAATCAAGTCAATCAGCTTACTAAACAAAATTCACTAAATTTGAAACCCCATCTATAGAAACAGTGGCAACCATTGAGAAAGAAACTAACAGAAAACGGATTGACTTACGTCGTCTTCAGCAAAAGGGTTACTATCGTAGCAACCAGCCATGGCAGCGACAGAGATACTGAGAGACAGAGAGTGCCAAAGACCAGATTCAGAAATGTATCCAGAATATCCGTAACTAAGGGATACCAAATCTCAAAGTTTCTCAAACTTTTCAATTCTAATCAACGATCAACGATTGGGAGTTCCTAGGGGTGAAAGTTGTCCACAAAAACCCAAGAACACCCTCCAAATTCGAATTCCAAAGGGAACCCGAAATGGGTTCTCAAACCCCAAATTCAAAATTCTCAAAATCAAAGAATCCACCAATAATTTCATATAGGTTTTGAAGCCCATGAAAGGAGGAGAAAGAACCCACCTGGAATCGCGTAAATCCGACGGCGGAGGTGGCCGGAATCGAGGAAAGAAGCGGCGGCAGTCACCGGCTTTCCGGCCTCGATTCTCTTCCCTGGGTCGGCGGCCTGCGAACGGGAGGTGCGGGCTGTGATGACCAGCCGGAGAGAGTACTTTTCCGACCGGTGGGGTGGCCTGGCGTCACCGGACGGCAAAGTTCAGCCGGCATAGGTGGCGAGTCGCGCGGGCGGTCTCAGGCTGCCTCTCTCTCTCCTTTCTCTTCCTTCTTTCCTTTTCTGAAGGTGCAGGTGGCAATTTGTGAGGCATACAGATCTGACCTCACAGCCAATGACCAAAGAAGACACACTCAAAACCCTTAACCCCAACACAGCCACCAGATCAAATTATTTTTTGGCTGTGAGAGAAAACAGAAGGAAAAAGAAAGGATGGCAACAGGCGTAAATAACTATATCAAGTAAGGGCAACAATACTATATGGGCGAAAAGACCAAAACAAACACAACTAATGGTAAAATAACAACAGAAACGAACAATCAAAAAAAAGTAAAAGAGCAAAAACGAAATCTCCAGCTGCTACAGTCTAAAAACAGTGAAACATGAACAGTGTGAATAGTGATTAAGAGTATTGCGTTATAGTATATGTAGAATATAATTTTTGACATATGTATGGATCAAGTAAGAAAAAACAAATTTTGAATATTGTTTTTTAAAGTTAATTTCACAAACCCCTTGCGAGGTTTTTAGTATTTACAAAATTATAGCACTTATGTTTGTGATTATAATTAAAAAAGGCTAAAACTTTGGAGGGTTAATGTTATGTGAAAATAT
>QANT01000935.1:0-42991 GCA_003254885.1 Purshia tridentata
ACTTTCTTCCTGTTAAGCTGTTTCGTTCTAAAACCTCCTGGATACATAAAACACCTACTGCTTTTAGGACTCGTTTGACAGTGTTTTTAGAATTACCAAAAGCGCTTTCAAATTATAAAAGAGCTTTTAATAGCGTTTGACAAAAATATATATAAGTGCTTTTAGGTTATAAAAGCACTTTTAAGAAATTTTTTGAGAAGTACTTAATAGGTGCTTTCATCAAGAAGTATTTCAAGTACTTTTGCATGAACTACTTAGAATTTTTATAAAAATTTATATGTGCTTGTTTACAAAACCACTTCTAATAAAAGCACTATTAAATAAAAAGCGCTATTAAATAAAAGCACTTCTAAAAAATAATATCAAACATTTATTATACGTTGCTTTTTACATGGACCATCAAGAGATAGGTAGCCTCACCATCACTAATTGCTTTTTAATTATTTTAAATAAAAAATAAAATTTTACCCATAGTCCGGTCTAATCCAATCCTGTGTTACCAAACATGATCTTATCCTAACCTGTCTTGTCCATAATACACAATCTTTTCCTATGCAGTCCTATCCCACATTTCAAACGATGGTTAAGTAGGTGTGCTAGAAAAAGGCACTCTTTAGTATAGATTTGTTTTCTTCAATATAAAACTTCCCATCCTTAATTTTATTTTAGTTTTCTTAGTCATTCTTAAAAAATTTCCTTCTTAAAAGGGATTAATTCCTTCTTTGAAAAGAAAAGGAATATTGTTAAAAGTGGTTATCTAATCAACTACTTATTTTGTAAATCACCATGTAAAAATGATCATGCAAAAACTAGCTAGATTGAAATTTTTAGCTACATATTATCATCATCATTATTTCTAATTTCACTAAAATATTGTGTTAAATCTATTTCTTTTTTTACAGTTAAAAATTAAACAATTTCTAATTATTTTGTAAAATGATCATTGAAATAAAGACTTAACAAGGATTCAAACCACTAGATTATATCAAAAGGATAAATCTACATGCAATTCCTTTTTTTAGATACATCCTTTGTTTTTTTTTTTGACCAAGTTTTTAGATACATCCTAACTTAACGCATATCCCGCTAAAACCTAAACCTAGGATATTTTTTTGTTTTGTCAAAACTCAAAAGCTAAAAGCTAAGGATGATGAACATTATTTTAGGATTAGTGTCACTACAACCATACACGTGGCCTAAATGTAACCATGTATATCATGATCCACTACAAGACATCGTTACCAAAATGGACAAAACAAATGATTGTGATCCATGCATTTGTTTGTTTCACGCCCCGAAATCCGAAGAAACAAAATTGTAAATCGGTAAAATCGACACACAAGAACAAAATTAAAAGTACAGTAAAAAATAATTTGTTTGCTAGCTACAAGTAAAAAGAAACTAATTACTCTTAACAAAAAGAAATTAATCTTAAAAAAAAGAAAAAGAGAAGCAAGTTTAGTTTTTATAATTAACACTACAAGAAAAATGAGTTATAGGAGTACTGGAGCAAGAGCAATTTAGGAGAAGTGCCTCAAATTTTATAAAAGTAGAGACGTAATTTGAAAACCACCCTTATATTTTTTTAAAAAAAATTACAACAAAAACAAAGCACCTTTACACATATTAGAGATAGAAAAGAAGTGCCTCTAACGTTTAAGAACTGCAAAGGAAATTTTATATCATTTAAAATATCTACCCTCTAAAAAACTGGACTTTGCTAATAATTGATGCTTGTAGAACTACTAAGTAATGCGGTCCATTTTGTATATTTCATAAATGGAAAGAATTATACATGGAATTTGCTAATTAAGACATGCTAAGTTGCTAACTTCTTTTTTTTTTTTTCTCTTTTGCATGAATTATACAAAATTAGGATTCATTTAACACTTGCTTTTTAAAAATACTTTTATTTAGTATTGATTTTGCTGCAAGGGCTTATGTAAATAAGCACACACATTTTTATAAAAATTATAAATAATCCATAAAAAAACACTTAAAATGCTTTTTGATGACAATACAAATCAGGTGTTTTTTAAAAAATCTTTTAAAACTACTTTTATAATCAATAAGTATTTATATATATTTTTATCAAATAATACCAAAATTGTTTTTATTAATCTGAAAATATTTTTTGGCTGTTTTAAAATCAGTGCCAAACGGAGAATCTGATTGAGAAAATTGAGATGATGAGAAAGAGTAGGTAGCTATAGGTGGGTACCTGAAGCAAGGCCTGTTGTGATTCCCAGAACAAGGTCCTCTTAGACATCTTTGGTTGGGCTGCATGCGAGACGACGTCGTTGTCGTCGTCAGATTCATAATTCAAGGAACGATCGGATTCATCGGAATTTTCATCGAAGAAGACAGAAACTCTGTGTTCAAGGCTATCCATAAATATATATATATATATATATATATATATATTATGATGATATATTAATTAATTGTCTCCAAGAGCCTTCCCTTTACGAAACCTTGGTTTGGTTTGATTGGTGATACAACGGAAAAGGAAACTTGGGGAAGGCTCTGGAAACAAAAAATGGTCATTGTTCTCTACATTGCAACACATATGTATATTATGGTCTGCCACGTCAGCCTAGCAAAACTAACGAGAGATTTTTTAGTACCAAAAAGATAATAATAATAACAAGAGAAAACAAAAAGAAGAAAATACCTGTATGTATAACTAAATGGTAATTTACAATTGCTTAGTTTTTGGCAACTATTTTTTGTTTTTTGTTTTATCAAATGATATTGTTAGTACATGGTTCCTATTTTTTTTGGCATGTTTTGTTAGAACATATTATTAGTACAAGCGAAACATGTGTTTTTTGAAGTTCCCGGCCAAAATCTAAAGTTTTTTTTTTTTAAGGTCCAAAATAAAAAATAGCATGATAGCCGGTCCAATTGTAAAAATACGGTAATAGACCTGTTTATTAAGTTTAATGAGCTGAGTACTCAAACCTTGAGCGCTTTATTATTATTATTTTTGGTCATGTTTTACAATATAGCTATTGTTCAATAATAACAATCATCGTCGCTATAAAATAGTAACTATCAAAAGATGGAAGAAAATTGAAACTTATAGAATTACCTTTTGACTAGACCTGACAAAAGTGCTCATGATTCGTTAACATAACACGAAACGACCGAAAATTTGCCGGTTTGGGTTTGAGATTTTCAGACCCGGTTGATATCAGTGTCACCCGTAAACGACCAGTTAAGATAACGGGTTGGGCCGGGTCAATTCACAGGTGACCTGTTAGACCAATTAAGAGTTAGGGACCTTTTTGTCAATTTCACACAGCTAACCTTTTTTTTCCCAAAAAAATCAGCCTATCCCAATCTAATTCTTTTTGTTTTCACTTCTCTGCCGCCTCTCCTGACTAACTTTTTCCTCTCAGTTCTCTCTCTCTCTCTCTCTCTCTCTCTCACTCTCCCTCCCCCCTCACCCTAGTTAGTCAGTTCACTCTTTCTCTCTCAGTCCTCTCTTTCTCTCACCGAATCCTCCCTCTAGCCGGATCTTCTATCTTGCCACCGTTGCTCGAGTCTCGCGACCCTCAACATCCATTTATCCAGTCACCCAACCCCTGGCCACGTCCCCACATCCCCACACCTCAGCATCTCTCTTTCTACTCCCACCCTCGATATGCGATCTACCTCAACCCTCAACCCTCAACCCTCAGCCTCCATCAACCCCCAGCCCCAACATATGTCAATAAGTTCATCTTTCAAACACAAATATAAATCTTGGATTTTTTTAGGAGAAGCAAGAAGATTAGTTCGCATACCGATTTCTTTGTTAAGCAAAATGTGTACTCATGATTTGATATGCACTAGCAGATGCATCTTGAGTTAGTGGAACCTGATTCAAACCTCTAATATATGTTTTTGTTTTTGTTTAATAATATATATGAGAATTTTTTTGGGGTGAAATGGGTTGTGTCAGATATACCCATTAATTTTCGAGTTGTGTTCGAGTTGGGATATTTACAACCCGCATGCTATTGTTTCGGGTCGTGTCAACCCATTAACACTAACGGATTGTGTCAGGTTTGACTCGAACCCGCTCCACACAACCCATTTGCCAGGTCTACTTTTGACTTATTAATTAATAACATATAAAAATTTAATAAACTAATTAGCTGAGGTTTATCAAGTTTCCATAATGGTTTTAAATCACTGCATGAATTCCCACTCCATAACAATGATACAGATAAGTATTTAGGACCCATCACAGCACACAAAAAGATTTTGGACCGTGAATCGAGATGCATAGCCCTTTTGGGGGCAGCTTTGCACACGTATAACTAGTTTTGGCCTGCTTGATACGATGGGGTAATACGGTACATGTGTACGGCCAACTTATTTATTTGTCTGATACGATGACATAGTGCAATACAAGTGTACGTCCAACTTATTTGTCTGCCTAATATAACGGCGTAATGCAGTACAAGTGTACGACCAACTTATTTGTCTGCCTGATACAATAGTATAATACAATGCAGTACAAGTGTATGGCTAGTATATGGTGTGAGTTTTCAAATCCAATTGTTAAAATATTACTTTACAAAAATGATTTCAATTATTGGGTATTTTGAGATATAGATTTACAACAGCAAAGGTTTTATGAAAAAGTTTTCATTTGAGCAAATTTTTAATGCTTTTATGTTCATTGATTATTTGTTTGAAATAAAAGAAGTTTGAATATGCATATTTCATTTTCAGATTATTATTATTATTTTAATGATTGACCTTAAGCATGAAATTGATCTTTTGGCACAAAATTTATTTGAATATATTTACAATTGCATTATTTATTTACAACAGCATAAAGAAATATATTTGTGCATGTTGCATCTTATTTTATAAGAAATCTCTCCATAGTTTAGATTTACTGTCCATGAGCCTATGCGTCAAGGGAGACAAGTGGTGAAGCTCAGTCTTGGGGTAGTGTGCCTGTGTTTGACGTTGAAAAAAAGGAAAGAAGTAAAAAATGTGAAAAGAAAATACAAATAATGAAGAGAATGAAACTCGAACACAACTAAATACAATAGGCACATTCTTGACTTAGTCTCCAGTTAGTCATTGTTTATCTCCTTACAAATTGGTATAAGGCGAGATTGGTGGCTAAAGGCTATATGCAGACATGTGGAATTGACTATCAGGAGACAATTTGCTCCAGTTACAGAAATGAACAATGTACAAGTTCTCTTGTGTATGGCAGCTAACTTGGAGCGGTATCTTCATCAATTTGATGTAAAAAATGCCTTCCTCCATGAAATCTTAAGGAAGAAGTGTATATAGATATCCCACCAGGTATTAATAGAAATGTTACTAAAGGAAAGGTTTGTAGGCTAAAGAAGTCTTTATACGGCATTAAACAATCTCCCAAAGTGTGGTTTGGCAGATTCTCTCAAACTATGAAGAAGTATGGGCATCATCCGAGTCATGATGATCATACATTGTTCCTCCGACGTTCAAAGCAAGGTAAACTTGCAATTGTTATTGTCTATGTGGATGATATTATAGTCACAGGAGATAATATTGAGAAAATAAAGAAACTCAAGTTGTATTGGCCAAGGAATTTGAAATGAAAGATTTGGGTTCCTTTAAATATTTTCTTGGAATTAAGGTGGCCTGCTATAAACAAGGAATCTTTGTCTCTCAAAGAAAGTATGTACTTGATCTCCTAACTAAGACAGGGATGCTAGCTTGCAAACCTAAGGCTACTCCAATTGAAAGAAAATCATTGGTTGACCGAGGCACTTGATATAGTGTTGTTAGTCAATTCATGCATGATCCACAAAATGTTTATATGACCACTGTAGATAAAATACTTAGCTACTTGAAATCAGCTCTTGGTAAAGGTATTCTATTCTCAAAATATGGTCACTTCAAAGTGGAAGCATATACATACTTGGGAAACTGTAAGTTAAGCCGAAGGTCCACTTCAAGATATTGGCTCATGGTGTTTGTGAGTTATTATGGTTGAAGGGCTTGTTGGAGGAATTGGGAGTTCCCTTTAGAGGTCCTATGAAACTACATTGTGATAACATAACTGCCATCAGATCATACAACATGATCGGACAAAATACATTGAGATCAACAAACACTTCATTAAGGAGAAATTCACTAGCAGTTTGATTAGTACCCTTTTCATAACCAAGAGAGTTGGATATTCTAACCAAGCAAGTTGCTAGCAAACCCTTTAATAATGCTTTGGGAATCTGAGATATATAGTCTCCAACTTGAGGGGAGTGTTGACTTGTGCTCTCTGCTGTATAAAGAAAGTATGATTTTATGTAATTAGGAAAGTTGACTTCTTAGCTTAATTACCTTCCTATTGTAAATCAGATTGTATAGTATAAATTACCTCCAAAAGGAGAAGAATACTGCTGAATTTATTTCTATAACTCCAGAGATATCTACAATTGTAATAGGACAAGCGACTTACTTAGAAGGAAGGTGGTGAGCAAATTTGGTCTCATCAAGACATTTCAAAACCCATCATTCCCTTACATTTAAAAGCTCAAATCACCATAACGACCCACGAACTCAGAGCATATAAATTGGACAGTTCCACTAGGTGCATTCACCGACTTTGCTCTTCAAGTTCCCAATACAGATTTCAACTTTTCAACCACAAGGGCTCCCAAAAGTTGCACTACCAACTCTTGGGTCCATTCACATTCAAATCCTTAAAGTTCACCAAATCAAATCCTCAATGCCGAGATTTCAAACTCAGCCCGAAACCCCTAAGAAAGTCAAGTCCCACACTTCAGGGGAAACCGAGAGATTGAAAGGCCAACAAAACCCAACAGCCATATTTTGTCTTCAACTGGTATTTGGGAGTACAATGATGAGTATACCTCAAAAATGTTGTCATATGCTTGGCACGTGACCATTTTCAAAGGAGAATATAACAAATCTCACAATGGTCATTTTGATTTTACTAGTGGAAATGAAGTTCAAGAAGGAATATGAGTAAAATTTGAAGTTGGGGGACCAAAATGAACACATATCAAAGTTTAGGGGAGGCCTCCACAAACCAAGTGAATACTAACCAGGAGTGATTGGTAAATAGAAAGTTGAAAAAAGCAAATTATAAGTTGTGATGAAGGATTAGGTTGCTAGACTAACAAGGCTTTCCAACCAACATATAACTCAGAAACACATGTTACACAATGCATGTACAAACACAGAAGATATATAAACATGTCTGTGTTGATATCTTTCATGATATAAAGTAGACGCTTCACATGTAAATTTAATTCTGAATTCTATGTTTATATAATTTCCACGAAATTTACAATAACATACAAGCATTATATCCAAACTACATATGAAAGGAGCTTGAACATCAAATTATATATAAATAAGCAAACACCAATTTTACCTTCTTCCTTTTTTTGTTGAGTTGGAAACCTCTCTCTACTGCAAAGCATTTGAAACAGAATAAATAAAGTCCAAGAAGCCAGTTCCCTTAAGCAGGCCTTTACCAGTCAAGAGTTCAAAATCTATCAACAACAGGAAGCCAATAACAGCTGCCTTCCCATTTATTATTTCATTCCTCCCAGTGAAGCCGAACGACTCTTGTAGACCCTCATCCACAAACATTTTCACCTGAATCAATTAAAAAATGGGATCAAACCAAATGAAATGCAGAGGTTAATGGAATTATGTAGTGGGTAGGTAGCTAATTAGTAATTACCTCATCCACATTGACATCAGAAGCAGTGACACCAGGTTGAGCCTTCCCACTGAAGAGAATCTCAGCAGCTGCATCAGAGGTGACACTGCCTTGGAGGTTGATGTAAATGTTGTTCTCATCGGTTTTGACAGGATAAACGAAAAGGGTCCTAAGAGCAGGAGTCAGAACTCTGAGAACTGGGTTTTTGGGGTACCACTCTTTAATGTCTCCGGTGCGGAGATCGAATGTGCTATCAGTTGTTGGGCAGACTATGCAGCCGTCCTGTGTGAGCTTCGCATTCAAAAGGCCTTCGCTGTATGCCCCTTCAGCAGGGGACCTATTCTCAATCGCAAACACCTCGTCCTTGTACCACAACAACAGTATGTTCTCGCCGTCTTGAATTATCACGCGCCGCTCCCCCCTCGGCAGCGCCGCCAGTGGCACCACCGGCACCCAGTTCTCTCCTCCTCCGCCAGACGCCGACGACTCTTCTGCTACTGACACCTCCATCGCCTTGCACCGACTCGTGCTCCTCATTCTACCATGGGCGCAATGGTAAATTCGCACAACCGATGATGTGGGCGTGGCATGGTGGAAATTGTGGGGTGGTTTGCGGGAGGTTAGCAGAGGCCGGGAAGATGCCGCAGGGGTAGGAGTGACATAGAAATTTCTGGGTAATGTGGGGGAGAAAGGTGAGGTGTTGGCCATGGAAGAGTGTTTTGGTAGAGGAGGATAGAGAAAAGAGTAAGCGAGGAGAGGAAGGACAGAAAGTGATGAAGGGTCAGCATCGTTCCCGCTCCACGGCAAGTGGATATTGGATAATGGAGGTAGAACAAAGGTATGGTCCTTGTTCGACCCACAAAACTTATTTTGCCTTTGTTTTTATTTTTTTTTGGTCAACTTTGAATTCAACGGATAAATGGAAAATTAAATGGTTTATTTGTATATTTATCCTCTAAAATTATAATTTCGTTTCACTTTATTTTCTTAAAATTTATTGTTTCAGTTAAGTGTCCGCAATGGGCTAGGCCGGGCCTATTTTTTAGGATCGGACTAGATTGAGCTTAAATAAGAGGAGTCTAATAGAGTTTTTGGGCTTAGCGAGGCTGGGCTTGGGCTGGACTTGGGCTTAAATACACAATTTTAAAGCCCACCTGTCTGGCTCGGGCCCTGAGGGCTTTGAGGGTCGGGTCAAGTCGGGCTAAGCCCGAACTAGCCTTTGGGGCTTTTTGGCTTTTTTAGTGTTCATTATTTGAACACCAAACACAACTTAAAAAAAAATTTTAAAAATTTAAATATTTAATTTATCATTTAGATATCTAATTCAGCGCAAACTTAACAAGTTTATACATATTACAAGTTCATTTGGATCTAGAGTCGAGCCCTAAAACAAAAAACTAAGAACAATTTCATATTTCAATGATTAATCACGTACAACATATCAACATATGCCTAATTGGGGTTTCAAATGACTAGTGTAGGAGTAATTGCTCTATTGAGGTTTCAATTAGGTAATTGGTTTCAATTTTCAATTGGGTAATTGACTAATTAAGTCATTAGTATTTATTCTAATTGGGGTTTCAATTGAATAATCAACTAATGTAGGAGTAATTGCCTAATTGGGGTTTCAATTGAGTAATTGACTAATTAAGTCATTATATTTAGAATAATTAGGGTTTCAACTTTAAATTTGAGTTTCAATTAGATAATTGACTAATTTAGGTGTAATTGGGGTTTCAATTGATCTAATTGGAGTTTTAACGTTCAATTAAGTAATTGACTAATTAAGAGTAATTGGGTTTCAAATTTTCGATTGAATAATTGATTAGTAGATTATATAATACATAATACATATAATATATAAATTATGTAATTGATATATATGTATGTTATCTGTATGCAAACTTGTAATTATAATTTAAAGTTATATATAATTATATATAACTATATATTTAGTTATATAATTATATGGTTTGTTATAGGAATTAAAATTTGGGCCTAACTTGGGCCATTTTGCAGGCTTTAATTCGGGCTTCGAGCGAGCCTTGGGCTTCAAGGAGATGGCCCAAGCCTAGCCCAAGGGACTTTTAGGCCAGGCCAGACCGGCCCAAATTTTGGGCCTAATCTGGCTTCAGGCCCAATATATCGAGTGAGCTTCGGGCCTTGCGCTTTTTGGTGAGGCCTAGTCTCAATTTACCTCTATAAGTTTCTCATGTGTTTCACATAACCCGAAATTTTCGAGTTTGTCAATTACACCATAAATATACCTTTGAGTTCCCTTTGGTTTGAACATCCAACACCGACAATCCATGGCTATCTATCCACACTAGTGCTAAAAGCTTCTTAAATTCAGCTAACCTTTGAGGAGAAGATCTAACATACCTAAGTACATTCCTAATAATGCTCTTAATTGAGTTTTGCATCTCCTTCAACCCATCACAAACAATCAAACTTAGAATGTGAGCCGTGCACCTAAGATTTAGAAATTGCCCCTCCATTATCAAACCCTTGTCTCAATCCCTAAACTTCATTCTCACATAGCTAAAAGCAACCTTATTAGAACTAGATTATCAACAGTTATAGTGAATAGCTGCCCAATACCTCAATCACCTAAACATTTTTTTATTAGTTTCCCTATAGTCTCACCCTTGTGTTTAGAGATATGTGCAAAGTTTAAGATCATTTTATGAGGAACCCAATCAGAATCAGTAAAATGGGCAATTAGCACCATGTAATTGGTATTAGATATTAGGGGTGGGCATCAACCCGCCCACCACCACTTATCGCCCGAGCCGCCACCCATTTAGTCTTCACCCGATCCACCCAATAGTCGATGGCTCGGATGTGGGTTTCCTCCTTCACCACCCATCACCACCCGTTTAACCGATTATGAATATAGACCGAGCCGCCACCCGTTTAGTCTTCACCCGATCCACTCAATAGTCGACGGCTCGGATTTGGGTTTCCTCCTTCACCGCCCATTATCACCCGTATCACCCGTTTAACCGATTATGAATATAGGGAATAGAATAGATGTCTTTTACAAGAGTCAAGAGTTAGTAAAATTATTATATATTTATATAATTACTTTATTCATCATTTTCCTCACTTATGTTCTTTAAAAAACATTGTTTCCATACTTTAGAAAGAAGATAAGTCCTTTTTTATGGGTGAAATGGGGGTCATTAACATCATCCTAAGTATATACATAAATAATTTGTTTCAATTTTGGGAGGTTGGCATGCATATAAACTCACCCTCACTCTCTTTTATTTCCACTATACCTAAACGGCTCACCCGCTACCAACCCGCTCCAACCTGCTCCCCAATTAACTTGTAACCGCCCCGCCCATTGACTATATGGGTGGTGGCGGGTTGAGCTCCCACCCGACCCACCCCGCTCAACACCCACCCCTAGTATGATGAAGATGTTAGTGGAATCCTATGGCTCATGTGCTACTCTCGTATACCATCCTCACTTTATCAAAATCTCAACTCTATATATGATAGCCCGTTAAGTAACTTAAGTTAATAGAAATAAATATAACTTATAATAGATTTGATTCGATAATAATGCGATAGGATTTTATTGTAAATATTTTATATATATATATATGTAAAGTATACATTTTATTACTTAATATGAATAAAATATTTTCATATCGAATATCTAATTTTGTCCTTGTGATTTTCATACCTAAATATAAATATTAGTATCATAGTGGAACTGCACTATTAAAAGCATTATTACAACACCCCAAATGGATTTGGCTATTAAAGATAGCTTTTACTATAGTAGAAATAGTTATATAACTAAACAATTTATAATTGAGTTAATTTTTAAATGGTTCTATTTCCATCACTTTGTCTTATTTTTACACTCACTTTATTTTTACACCCACCATTATATTTGAAAAAAAATATTAAAACACTCTTCACACCTTTTATTATTCTTATAATACCTTTGATGTACAAACTAAAATACCTACTTAATAAACACTCTTCCCACTACTTTTAACTATTATCCTACTCATTTTTAAAACAAAAACAAATTTCTTTCAAATTGAACTGAAATTCTCATCAAATTGTTGAAGCACTTCTTATGAAGAACAATTTGATATGAATTTTTTGTTATAAAAGATGGAATCCAGGTTCTTTAGTAGAAGGCTAAAAGCTAACAAATGAACTTAAATGAAAATTAAAGTTGAATGACCATATCAACTGACCAATAGTCCACGATTTTTGCCTCAATTCATTTATATAGCTTAGCTGAAAATTTGATACTATTTAAATCATGGAATTCCTATAAAGAGTTTTTTTTAAAGGTGGGTGAACTAATAGTTAAAAGAGATAATAAGTGTGTTTATTAAGTATGTGTTTCGATATTTATATTAAAGAATATTATAAGAATAATGAGAGGTGTAAATAATGTTTTAATATTTTTTTAAAATATAATTATAAGTGTAAAAATCAAGTGGATGTAAAAATAAGACAGAAATGGGAAATTGAACCACTCTAATTTTTTTTTTTTGCAGAAATGCTCGACGATAACAATTAACGGTTCTGATTATAGAATGATCAAATATGCTAAGTTGGTTTGTGAGCTGTCTTCTTGCCCCTTATCAGTTATCTACATCCCAAACCCAACAGCACGAACGCACATACACAGAGACACAGAAAAGCTGAAAAACGATGTTGGGCCCAATATCCATAGCTTCACCGTCAGCGGTTGCATTACCCCCAAAGCTGCTCTCGCCAGCTTCCAAGTCCTCCTTCAATGGCCTGACACTCCAACGCGTGAGCTTTGTTGGCGTTCGCCTTCCGACGGCGTCGTTTCGGAAGCCTTGCTCGTCTTCTTCTTCTTCGGTGGTGATGATGGCCAAGAGAGAGGAAGAGATGAAGGAAATCAGAACCAAAACCACCGAAGAAATCAACGAGGAGGTGGTAGACCTCAAAGGAGAGCTCTTCATGCTTCGCCTCCAGAAATCGGCTCGTAACGAGTTCACCTCCAGCGAGTTCCGTCGCATGCGCAAAAGGGTAATTGTTAATTTTGAATTATTTCTTATGAATTGAATGCAATTGTGAAAATGTGGCTTTATTTTTCTTAATTTAGCAGAGAAAGAAAACCCAAGTTTTGTAAGAGAGAAAAAATGGGAATAGAAATGAAAAATTTTCTGATTTTTCACCCCACTTAGCTGAAAGGGATTTGCAATTCACAATAAAGTGCCTGTTAACTCTGTAAGCCTTGTGGTAGTAAACTGAAGGAGCTTATGAATTTGATAGGATAAAGCCATAAAGTTGGTGTATGATGTTAAACTAAGGTTCTTAGGAATACTTAGTGGTGCCTATCAGTGTGTAGTTGGCCCCGGATAGATGGGTTAAGATCATGGGGTTTTTCTTCTGCTTTTCACTTCTCTTTGTGTGTGTGTGTTTCTCTAAATCTTGTATTACAGAATTCTTCAGAGTCTAACTAATCTGTACAGTCTGCAAAAGTCACCACAAATTTGTGAATTCTTTAAGTCTATCACTTAAAAATGTTGGGAAGAATCTGTATTAATATAATTTTGGGTACTTTTCAGGTCGTGTGGTTTTTTTCTCTTCTGTTTTCCATTTTACTGAAAGTTCTAATTTTGAGGGGGAGATGAATGGGGGGGATGGGGATTACATCAAGAAAAAAAATGTACCCTGACTGCCCAATGTTATTTTAATCTTGATCTCCTGCACTTGAGTTTTGATGTTTGACAGTATTTTCAAGTTATAGATGTCATCTTATTTTGGAGGAGGATTGGTCTAGTGTTTTGGTTTTGGGCTTCGGCCCCCATCTTACCGGCAAAAAAGTTATAGATGTCATCTTATTTACAGATTGCTAGTTTATTAGAATTCAATTGATTGTTTTCTGTGCAAATGTGAGTTTTTGTGGGAGTTGCGGAGGCTCACTTATTAATGTTTCAGATCACCTACTTATGTGAAGTTTATTTTGAATCATAGGTTGCTCGCTTGCTTACTGTGAAACGAGAAAGAGAGATTGAGGAAGGAATTGGTAAGAGATTGTCAAGAAAGTTCGATCGACAATGGAAGAAAAGCATTGTTGTCAGACCACCTCCATCCCTGAAGAAGTTGCAAGAGGAAGAAGCAGCTGCTGAAGCTGCAGAAGCCGCGAAATCTTCTTGAGCCATATGTATTCGGCAAATGCTATGTAGTGTTCCTTTTCAAATTAGCAATATGCGATTTTCTTGGTTTAAATCATTGCTCAATTTCTCCTCCAGACAATTTGTGTATAATGATCTGTTGTTGTAGGTAGGTTAATGCGGTGCCCTCTTCCTCAGAAGTCCAGTTGATGTTTTATTTTCTCAACTTATTTTCAATCGCTAGAATGTTGAATTATGAAGCATGGGTTGGTCAGAGTTTTCCATGAAAAATGAACACACTTATACACACAGTTATATTAAATACTACTATTTCTATGACCCTATGCATAGAGCACTCACGCTGAGGTGAATTTCTCATAACCATACAGTGTACCATTCGTTCAAGTTTCTATCGAGAAGTGCTTGAATCCATACTTGATTAGTGTTGAAACCCTGTTAAGAATAAGAGCTCAATGAGACTATTCGAGAGTTAGAAATCTAAATAAAAAAGTTAAAAAATTTTGTTGGAAAAAAAAAAAGAGTTAATTTTTAAAATTTCCAAGTCTCACCGTCTCACGCGTACACAGAGTCACAGACGATAACCAAAGAAGAGGTATAAGTACTGCAAAAACCCAACTCCCTCCTTTTCCGTGATCCTGCTCACTCTTTCTCAAATCTGAACAGAACCAACCATCGTTGCCATCGATGGAAAACGAAGAAGCAGCTCTCTCATTAAACCCCAACCAAGCACAACCAGATCCCCTAGACGAAGACCCAGACCTCCAAAAGAAGCGCCAATTGATGCTCGACCGCCTCGCCAACCGCCACCAAACTCGCATAGAAACCTCACTCACCCGCCGATCCGCCGAGTCCGACTCGTCCTCTTCCCCTTCCTTCGAGTCCACGTCATCATTTCTCTCCCGGTTTTCCATCTCCAAGAGCTCCATCGAGTCTCAGCTCGACCACTGTCGACTCTCCGGGTCGACTCAGCTCAAACCCCAGCTCGACCAAATCGCCTCCTCCATCTCCGACCTCGAAAAGCTCGTCGCCGAGAACTCGTATTTTCTTCCTTCGTACGAAGTCCGATCCTCGCTTAAGGCCGTCTCGGATTTGAGACAGAGCCTGGAGAATTTGAGCTCTGAGTTATTGCCCAAAAAGAAATTCTCTTTCAGAAACAAAGTCACCAAGAAAGACCCAATCGTCGTCGAACCCAAAGAGAAAGAGAAAGCGAAAGAACCGGAGAATTCAAGTTCGGGTTTTAAGGTTCCGGAATCGCCGGGTTTATGGAACAAGAAAGGCGAGGTTTTGGTGAGTAAATTTAAGGGCTCGGGAGTCGGAGAATTTACGATTTCGGACCTGGATTCCTGCGAAGTGAGGCTAATAGGTTCTGTGAGAGCTCTTTTTGTTCATAAATTAAGGAACTGCAGGGTTTATACGGGTCCTGTAATGTGTTCGATTCTGATTGATGGAGTTGAAGATTGTGTTTTTATAATGGCGTCGCATCAAATTCGGATTCACAATGCGAAAAGGAGCGATTTTTACTTGAGGGTGAGGAGCCGGCCTATAATTGAGGACAGTAGTTGCGTGAGGTTTGCGCCGTACTGTTTGAGCTATAAAGGGATTGAGGAAGAGCTAAGGGAGGCCAGTCTTGATGAGGAGACGGAGAATTGGGCCAATGTGGATGATTTCCTGTGGTTGCGGGCTGTTCAGTCGCCGAATTGGTCGGTTTTGCCCGAGAATGAGAGAGTTGGAATGGTTGATATTTCAAATTCAGAGGAAAGTTAGGCTGTTGCCCATTTTGTTGGTTTGTAGTGTCCTTGGAGTAAAAGGTAACATTCTTTTGTTTTATTGGGTATTCATATATGTATTATGCCATTGTTGAGTGGGTTGGATTGATTGGCCTTTCTCTAACATTCGGATTATTGATTAGTATTCTGTTTCTTGAAGTTTTTATTTTTATTTTTATATCAGTAAACAAGTCATCTGTCAAAATAGTTATAATGTTGCAATGTAAAATTGTGGGAACTTGGAGGTAGCACTTGGTGCATGAGATTGATGCTGGATGAAGGAGTGAGAAAAGACATAAACCCAGATGTCAGTACAGATTTACCTTGATTTGTATTTGAAATGTGTATCTTGCTGCTTGCAATACGTTACTTTGATGCTTTATTGTTCTCTTTTGGAGATATGGGTCCTGGATTTATAAACTCTCTCCTTTCTGTGAGTTTGAAGCTCCAGATTTTCTGTTGTGTAGGTTGTTCATTGGTTGATGTTTTGGTCATGTAAAAAAGAAGCCTAAATTGTTACAAAAGATTGACACATTAAGCTTGCAACTGTTGGTGATGGTGTAGTACAAATCCAGGTGGTTGATAAGCATCCCAAAATCAGAACTAGATGTTAGCAATAACTGTTGTACTTTTTATCCATTACACATATTTATTATTTTTAATATATATATTAGTTACTTTCTCATAGAATGTAGTCATTTTGCGGTAGAATACCCATTTTCTGTTATTTATGAACTCAAGCAGACACAGACTTTATGTTTTTTCCATTTAGTAGATATGAGATTAAGCAGATATGAGATTAAGCAGACTATAGAGAAATCCAGTGGAAAGGGAAGCATGTTACTAGATTGCTTTTGATTAAAGCTGCTGTCATAACATCAAACAATTTGTTCTTTACAAGAACTAATTTTCTTAGCATAAATTGAGCTTCTTACATATTTCCCTTTCTGATGTAATTGTTTTAAATATAATTGGTGATGGTAGTTTATAAAAACTTTGATGTTTTGATTTTTAATTTTTACGAACAGTTTCAGATGCATCTCTTTAAATGGCCCTCTTTTTTTCTTTTTCTTTTTTGCTTTGAAGTTTGAAAAATTCCTGATAGGTTATCCATTTCTACTTCCATTCAGTCAGTCCATCAAGCAGATCAGACCCAAAAAATAAAATAAAAATAAAAACCCCATCGAGCAGATTACATGTGGAGAGCACGGGGGAAGTGAAATACTAATGCTATGATTTCTAAGTACGACTGTTATGATTGTTGATAATTAAACCTTTTGTCTGTAAAGTTCTCTTTTCAGGAGAATAATTTCATAGTGAATAGTGATCAATTGAGCTTTTTATACTTTTTGATATTGCCCTTCTCGCATAACATCTCTTCCTGTGGGAGGTAACCAACCTAAAAGGTAAGATGCTGACTTGAAGTTGTTGGTCATATTTGTTAGATGACTTGCTGGAGTCGGTTAATTTCATTTACTTAAATGGCTCTTTTTACTCTGCTGATTTCAAGAACACAGTGGATCTCTTTGCTAATAGTAGGTATTATGATTTTATGCTCAGAATCTACTGAATGCATGATTAATGTTTTGCTGCTTGATTTTGTTGCCTAAAGTCTAGGGATTTAAGTTTATACTGTCCTACTAAAATAAACATCAGAATTCAGATGTCTTCCATGTTCGAGACTGAATAACAGAAGACTAGTGGTCTTAGTTTCTTATATCAATGTAAGAAAAGATTGTTGTTTTTTGTATTATGTTACAGAAGTCCCAATGAACTAAAATATGTCATGACTATGTTTCTGAAGTTTTTTAATTGCGAAGTCAAGTCACCAGGCATTTTCTTTGTGCTAAAGGACTGAATGCTTTGTGATTTTGTTGTATGGTACAAAAAAATTAGTTGTCTTTGTTTTTTCCTCCTGATTGTATTAGGACTGCATAAAGAAAATGCTGAAAAATATGGTTTATTGGGATTGCAGCAAATTTCCAAAGTCTTTCAGCTTATGTGGACTGTTTTCTATGACTAGCTTCTTATTTCAGCATTTGTGGTCAGCCATAGAACAGTCACTGATCTCATACCAATTCCAAGATGAGTAATTTAGAATTAATTAAGAGTGAATTACAGTGACATTCTTGAGTTTGTGTAAGCAACAAACAAAATATACTTGTCCAATGTAGCATGTTAATTATGAAAATAATAATTTTAAAAACAATGGAGACAAGTCCTTGCACTGGAACATATCCTGTTTGTAATGTTCGGAACGATATCAATCAAGGAGGATGTTAGTGTTACTCAAAGGGGAAATATATTTATTACACATAAGCTCAAGGACACCAATGTAATTTTCTAAATATTTGTTTTTGTAGTAATAAAATACCCTTGTATTTAAATCTTTGGTTATACTTATCTTGGAATCAAATACAAATTCCACTTATTTTGTTGGCCTTAAACTTATTTTGTTGACTTTGAAATCATATCATATAAACGTGAATCATGTTGTTTGGTAGGCAATGAGCATGCATTCATATGTGATACTTATTTGTTTTGGCTTTGTCAGGGTCAATTCAATTGTTTGGAAATGTCATCTGTCAAATTTTAAGAAATGTAGAAAGTTAGAAACCCTAATTTGAGGATGAAAATTTTGGTTTAAAGATTGGGTTCTCTCTCTCACAAGAAACGTAGAAAGTTAGAAACCCTAATTTGAGGATGAACATTTTGGTTTAAAGATTGGGTTCTCTCTCTCTCTCTCTCTCTCTCTCCAATCTATGGTGCTAGCTAGCTAGTAGCTAGGCTGTTGATAGCATGACAAATATTAAAGCTCTTTGGAAGTTCACGCCCATTGACACCGACTTTGACTTCATTTTTGGCCTATGAGATAGATGGGAATCTTCATAGTTTAGCCTAATTTTTCCAATTAAGAATTGATTGTATGAAAAAGAATGGTAGTTTGTCCTGGATTTATGACCAAACATAGATTTGTTTGTTAAAGAACAAATCAAAGATTCCTTTTCCTTTAAAGGATTGTACACCGTCTCTAGTATTATATTAGAGATAGAAAAGTGAAACTTGCTTTTGATTAATTGTTTAATAATTCCTCTCACAGAACTGTCAAAGTTGGGGTCGGCAGCAAGCACTTGCTCTGCCATTTCCACACAGCAGAAGTCATAATCTGGAACCCTGCGAAGCTTTCCAGCCTATGAATGGTTTGTCTCTTAGCAAAAGTCACAACTCACAAGCACTTGTCTATATTCTGAAGACATGGGTCTGAACTTGTTTTTGCATCAAAGCATTAGCACTATATATATGGACGTCTGATTATTGGGAAAATCTACCATAGCACTGCATGTGGATAAACAGATACATTTTTTGACCATTGAATGTTGATATGGTTCATTTTTTCTCTACTAGGATATAGTTTTCCACCGTTAGATTTGGATGTTAAATTTGGATGTATGACATAGGGTGTTTGTAACATAAATGGTCTCTTGATAAATATATACAAATGTGGGCCCCTCATCATATGAATTGACATTTGTAATTATAGTATATACCATCGGTTATTGGAAGGAGAGGACATGGCAAAGCATATGGGGATGCCCTCATGGTAGCCTACTCTTTATCAGTTAATGATTTCTTTTCAATCGTACCTACTCCAACCATGTGATTATCAGCTTTGCACAAAAAGTTTAAAGCATTGACTAGATTCTCTTATATCATATATCCAATTAACTGGTATACATAATATCATGGTTGTCATGGTAATCTGTTCCTACTCCATATATCATGTGACTTAAAGCTTTGCCATGCAGAAATGTTTGCATCATTGACTATGTTCTCTTAACCACTAACCAATCAACTGATATATAAATGCAAATATATATATATATATATACACACACACACGGAAATGTTCTCTTACTGGTCTGTGAATCCAAATCATTGATGAGGTTGGCTCTTGTCTGAATTTATGGTCTAGATTTTAAACTTGGTTGATCCCTTGATGGTGATCTCTCTCTCTCTCTCTCTCTCTTATATAGTCTATTCTTTGACACGTTACATCATGTTCTGGCACAATATTAATGTTCTTCGGTGGTCATTGCCCGCTGGCTCCATGCTGGGTTTGCTTATTGAGTGCTGAAAAGAGAAAGATATCCAACTGGATTAGTGAAATCCACAGAGTCAAGGTACGTTTTCAATAAACTTTTGAAGTGTGATTGTTGGATATATGTACGTAAGTTATTTTCTTGATCCGAATGCTTCTAACTCAAAGAGTTTAGAATACAAGGGTTTCTTTTATTTTCTTGTTTACCTTCAACTCCACACTTGGTGATCACTATTTTAACATGACGATCGGGTTGGCCATAAGATCTAAGCTCGTTTACCTTCCACTCCCACTTGGTGATCACTGATCACCATCTCGATCAACCTTATATCTGTATGAGCTTAATTCGCTAGCCGCCCATGGTGGTTTTTATTAATCTTAGGGGCATGCTATGTGTGATTTAATCGAAACTTGTTAGGCCTCAATCAATCAACCAATCACACTAATCACTTTAATATCATACTTATGCTCCATATTGGTGATAATCCAATTGAAGCGGTAACATATTTTTTTGAAAGAAACTGCATTTGTGTTTCTGACATATCCTGACAGTAAATTGGGCACAAAAACAATGATTAATTACTGTGACGCTGGCTAGGTTGATTGTATATATTCTTTTGTTCTTTGGTGTGCATTTCAATACTACAATTTGTTTGGTTTTGTTTTTGTTCGCCGCATAGTTCTTAGATGTCCATTTCTTCCTTGGCAGTATGTTGTGCATGCTATGTTGGTGCTGTCTTTAAATTAACCATTTCTTTTTAAAATTAACCATTCCACCTGCCATTTACGCAGAAGCTTCTTAAAAGAAGAGAAAAGGAGGTTTAACACTTTTACTTTTCGCTGATTTAAAAAAAAATATAAGCTACTAAGCTTATTCTATTTACCTGTCATGGGCTGTGCCCCGGTAAGAATTTGAATACAGCCCAAATAGGCATCTTAAGTAGAGGCTAAAGCTAAATAGTATAGGTTCGTTATGGGGCCTGTATTCCAGAACCGACCCATCCAATATTTGCAATTGGGCCTGCAAAGTGTATATGCCGGTGTTCTTACTGTTTGTAAAGGAAAATTCTAAAACGCATACAGTCCAACTCCCACCATGTCGCTGGCCCCACCACTGGCCGGCACGCCTCTCTCGCGTCATTCCCTCTGTTTCTCTCTTCTTCTCATTCTCTCTCTCTTCCTCTCCCCTTTCCTTCTCTCTTCCTCTCTCTTCAATCGGCCGGCAACCTTGTTGGCCTCTCATTGCTACGAATTGAAAAGAGAGGGAGAGAATAGAGGAAGAGCGGGAAGGAGAGAGAGGGGTGGGCCAATGGGAGGCACACCAGTTGGTGGTAGGGCCAATGACGGGTGGAGGTTGGGCGCTCTAGTTCTTTATTTTAATTTTTCAATTAAGGGCAAATTTGAAAATATTTAGGATAAAAAAAATTGTGAGGTCTTAAAAGACATTCCCCTTAATTTACGTGAATGGGGATTTCAGTCAATGCTTAAAAACCCAATTAAGATCATATCAATGACTAAGAAATTATTATTTTGTTGGCCACTAATGACTAACAAATGATTAACTTACTTTTGGCAACGACATACTCCAAAAGCCATGTACCTTCCCGTTCATCCAAAAGATTCCATCTATTGGATACCTTAAGAACCAAACTGTATCAAATTAACGACAACAATCAACTTTTCATTGAGTATTCCAACGCTCAAAGTTAGAACGTTCGACCTTTTTTTCTTGTGTGGTTGCACTGCAGCTACAGTTAATGCAGCAACCCTAGAAAATTTAGTTTTAATAATTATTTAAAATTTCCAGGGTGTGTGAGTGAGAGTATATGTTAAGAGATTTATGCGTTTTTGAATATAATTTGTAGTTTGAATTTAAAATTAATTACATATGTATAGTGCGCGCATCACAGAAATGGAGTGTAATTGTGTAGTGCAGTTAAAGGCTTTAATAAGCCAAGGTGTTCATATTAGGGAAAGGAGAGTGACGGGGCAGCCCTCGGCCCATTCGCTGCAGTTAACACATAATTTTTTGTTTATGCACACTTCAACTAATCCTGATTCTTTAGCTATACATAATTCTGTATGAAAATATGTTTAAAACGCTTAAATAAAGTATTTGAACGCTCAAAAAATCGTGTCCTCATAAAGTATTAAACCTTTGTGTAGTGAAAAACCCTATAGTTATTAAGTATTTTTCCAACGTTTGTTATTATTATTATTATTATTTTCTTTATTGTTCTCATTCATTTGTATTTATGTGAATATTCATTATAAAATGTTTTGAATATCATCTTTATATATGAATACTAATATTATTTGCGATTGAGTTTATTTATTTTTAAACGAGATAATTAATTTATAGAGTTTATTAATTTATGTTTTGGTTAAATTTAAAGTGATCAAATTATTGACCTCTAGCTTCTAATCTAAACTCATTTCCCCGCCCTAGCTTTCTCACCATCTGTGATAATCACTTTGAAGTTTACTTTTTACTACTTACAAGGACATTTGAACCTTAGATTCGTCTACCCCATACATATATCTACCACTTGAGTATAAGTTCATGGGCCTAACTTTTAGGGTTTATATAATAAACTATTAATTGATGATCAGGTTTTTTATGTTAGGATAATGGGCTTCATAACTCGAGGAGGAACTAGTAGAGTAGGCCACATATTTGAGAACTATGTCCAGGCCATTTTTCAGTAAATTATGAGGAAATCCTTGTTAAGGCTTGAGTACGTACGTTGATCTCTTTATCAATATTACTCAGGTTTAGCTGTTGAGTTTATGACTAAAACGTTAAAGCTGGGCTTAGAAACTGCAGTTAACTGCGTTTCCTGTAGTTGTTATATATTAGCTCGTTCTTAACAGACCCAATAATTGGGTGTGATTAGGCTGGAGTAAAAGGATTCGAACATTTGCATAACCAGAGAAATCAACCATAAATTAAATTTTAAGACTTGATGATCAGTTGATCGACTGTGCACCCTTAAGTAATAAATCTTATTTTAACTGATTGAGGAGAGAACTTAAACAAGAACATACTAAGGGTATAGTTGTTTGGATCTCGCAATGCGGAATCTTGGATTCTTGAAATCTTTTCTTCTTCTTTATATAATCACGAAAAATTTGAGCAGGCAGTTGGATCGATCATGACTAATGTGTGCAATGTTCTCTCTTAATTTGAAAAACAATTTAGCATGATATGTTGTTAATTGGATTGTCAACAGAATTGCACCTTCAAACGCACATGATATACTCAATGATCATGCATGAGTATGTACAACCATAATGCTAGATTGTCTGGAAAGAGAAAATCAATATATAATATGTACAACCATATATGTGTGACTATGATTAATAGTATAACAATACAACATGTAGAGTATTGTATGGATAAATTTTACATATATATATATATACACACACACACAAATGTATATATATTATATATATTCCACCATGTTAGGCATAATGGTTGAGAAAAAATGGATGCCTTGGTAGCTAGTATGCAAATGAGGAGTGATGAAGAAGCATTGAGCAAAATTGGTTGATCGAGATTGATTATTAATTTAAATGCATGATTTGGAGTCCTAGCTAGCTAGTGTCAAGTGTCAGTTAGGAAGAAAACTATATTCTAATTTAAAACTTGTAGTATAGTAATGTAAGCCTATTATATAATAGGGTGCTAACCGTGTGTGTGTGCTTGAGTCAAGACCAATAGGGTTCAATGGTACGATAACAGTTGTTATCAAAGAAATTAGAAAGCCTTTCAATTGACACGTAAAGATTTTTTATTTCAAAGGGTAAAGATATGATGAAATTTGCATAGATTTCGAGACCCCACATCAACAATTTTGTGGTTTGTATTAGGGTTGTTGGGGGTATGAATATATGAATGGTTGAATCAAAAGAGTGATCGAAGTTGTTGTTGGATGAATGCTCAATTTGCTATTCACGTGTACTAGACGTAATGGAGGAGCTAGCTAGGTTAATTGTTGTAATCTATTCTTTTTTGCTTCTCTGGTGCAATCTCTCTATTTGTTAATTCAAACACTAAATTAACCAAACTTAACTTATTATTCTAACAGTCATTGTCGATCTTGGAAAGACAGAAACCCCACTACCCCCAGCTGCCCATATGCCAATTAATCTGTTTATTTTGAAAATGGTTTCATATATTACATATACTACGAAGGAGATCAACCAGTAAACCTAATACATGAGGATGACGACTCTGAAAACCCCACTAATAAGGGCAAGTGTTGGATAAAATTACTATGTGAAACTCAGCTAATTAATTAACATATATATATATAGAAAACATAGCTGAGTTTGAGTCATATATCTGCCAGGATTTTTCTGGGTTCTGCGCTGACATGAATAAAGTGAAATATGGAAAATGCTTGGAACATAAGTAAAGCCAATTTTAAAAGTTTTCCATAATTATAATTGTTATATATATAACCAATTAAATGTACTGTCACTATATTCTATTTTCCTTAGAGATCGAAGTTGCTATATATAATTAAGACATTAATTTGAAGCAGGTCAATTCCTTTTCTCTTAAATATATAATATCTTTCGAAAAATCAAACAAATTAACCACCGCGTCAATGATTTTATATACGATACATTTCTTGCATGCTATTATTATTAAATGTGAGATGTTTTCTTTTAAGGTCTTAATTGTGGAGGAGTACTGATGAGAGAGATAGAGTGAGAAAGAGAGATGGAAAGATGTATACGTGGCCAGAGAGGGCAAGGAAAGTCCGAGTTTAGATGTATTGGGTAGAAACTTGAAAGAACAAGCAATTCAGTTGTTTAGCTGACTATAAAGACTATGATGTTTTCTAATGAACATTACTCTGTCTGTAGTCTGTTTAGGTGACATCACCACAGACCTAGCTAGCTAGCAATAATTAATTAACTAATTAATTAAATCATTTATTAATTATTAAACCTGCCTCTAGCTCGTTTCTAATTACTACTTTCTTCTGATGTGAGAGATGATGATGATCGATGAATGGTCCACCCGACAAGGAACCTTATTTGAACTCAAGAAGCAATCTTCATATATAATCTATCTCTCTGTAAAACTAAAATGCTTTTCATATATATCACTAACTACTATATATGTAGCTTTCGTGAAGATGGTGTTAATGTTACTGTTAATTAATGGGGTTTTAATTAATCTCTCTCGCTCTCTCTCTCTCAATTCAACTTTGAGAACCCTTTTAGGAGTAAAACTTGTACCGACAGCAAAATGAGGTCAGAGGGGAGAAAAAAGAGAAAAAATGATCTATATTTAATGGGGTTCTCACAATTCTGGTCCTTGTTGCTTTGACCTACTTGCCTGGCCATGATTAATTATAATTGATGCTTTACTGTGAGTTAGGTTTAATATTGATGGCTTAAGTAATAAGAAATATATATAATATTATATGTATTCTTTGGACAAACGGTCTTTATCAGATTTTTAGTTCCAGTATATACAATCGTCGACGATCCAAATTGTGTATGTATGCATGTAGATCAGTGTAGGTGTGTGAATGATCAAAAGACATACAACGTACAGATAGTTATATTATATATAGGAACATGCAGATCTAAAGTGTAATTAAATGACTAGCGTATATACATATATGCAGGCGTTTGCTTTCCTCTTTCAGAATGTATATACCATATATATTGCTGATTAAGCATTTTGTGATCAGACTATTGATAAATTATCTTTACAACATAAATCCATTAATTGATTTGAAAATCTTAAATGTTATATATCTACTATCGTATAAATGTTTAATTATGTGTGTATATATATAACATTATATTCTTCCTTTGGTTATCGGCCACTTACAAGTTATATAACTAGCATTCAATGTATATATACATATGATTTAGGTCATGGGTACTGTACTCATTTAACAAATTCCAATAGAATCTAGGTGATTTTTGGTTTGATGGAATGGAATGGGGAATAGAATATGGCTGACCATTTCATTGTTTGGTTAACATAAAAAGGTGGGATATATCGATCGTGTTAATGCTCTTTCAGAATGGGAATGATCGAGCAAATTAGATGTAATTAAGTGTTAGCTAGAGAAAGTGGCTAAATTAGAGATGGTATGTATTTGAGATTGGTTCAATAAAAAGTGATTCCTTAAATGGTATATAAAAAATGAACTATATACACTCTTATCAAGATTTTTTAATAAAAACTCTAAATCGGCATATCTTAGTTTATCTGTGTGCTAACCCATTTCCAAAGAATAGAGTTGTATGTTCTCTATAGATACTGCCAGCTATATGATTCCCATATAAATAATTATTAAATTAGGAAATCTCCACCATCTTCTATATATAACAATTATAAGATAAATAATGTTGCAGGATCTTAGTGTTTTTTGTTTTTAATTTTTGGTAGAGAGAAAGATGACTAATGCAATTACGTACATTATATATAAATATGTAGCACACCAGAAAAGAAGATACATTCCCTCGGATCATGCATATTAATAAATTACAAATTACAAATAATAAATTAGATAGATGTTCACCTATATCCATCCATCTTCTCATGAATGTTCCTCTGAAAATTGAATCAATGAAATTAATATCTATGTTTTCCAAACAGGACAAAGGATAGAGGACGATGGATCGATGTCTTTGGGGTTTCGATCAAATTAAGGGGTGGATTGATTTAGAGCGCTTGCCGCACCAACTTCTTGTCTAACCAAACTCGATCAATCATCAAAACAAATGTGGTCAAATGTGTCACATCCTTGTCCTTATCATCTGTGTAAGTATTGCCAACAAAAAAACACATATTTTTCATAACATATATAGATATACATAATTTTTCTCAGGGGTTGATCATCCGTACTTTTTTGTTTTTTGTTTTTTGCGAATGCATACTACTTGTATAGAATCATGTCATTCTAAACACATTTGAAAAAAATAAAAAATACAGACATCCTTTATAGAAAAAGACTATACATATATATATATATAGTCTTTCTTTAAAGAGGATACCCGCAAATTTTAAAGTTTGCAGACACAAACAAATGGTGGACAATAGGCGGACAATGTGTGGATATAAAATTGTAAAACTTACTGCAACACATCAGAATTTGTTACAAACACATTATCTGTGTCCACACACTATCTGCCCTTTGTCCATCCTCTGTCCGCGTTTGCAAAATAAAAAAAATACAATCATCCTCACCTGAGAAAATTCCTCTATATATATGCATGGGCATGGCCTTATGATTTCTATCCTCTAACATCCACTGCATGAAGCAGCTTAGTTTTTTGGCTATAGACGCATATAAATATAGCTTCTGACCTTGATATACGTAAATTGTACGGTAACTAACATGCAGAGCATCGATCATTTATACATTACAAATATATAATTGATTTTTCTTTTTTATGTACATAATATTGTTGCCTCTTTAATAAACAACAGAAATGAGTCTTTTTATAATTTTTTATCATTTTTGTTTCTTTATTAACAAAATTCAATATTTTAGGGTACATAATCATCATCCAATATTATATTTTAGGTTTTAACTTCACTCAAAACTCAACAATCAAAACCTAAAAGCTAATAAAAAAACGAAAGCCTAATTAAGAGTTAAAACTTAAAATTTAAATAAAAAATAGGTACGTCACGATTGACGATTTTATACTATAAAGTGTTATAATACTCTTTTGAAAATGAGATTAAGGAGAATATATATGCTTTATTCCCCTACTTATATCTCAAAAAAAAGATTTGTGTATTAAATTTTAATCTCAAATAATTAATGTGGCATATGCTACATAGGGTTCACTTTCCTTATTTTGAGGGTTATTATTTTTCAATAACTTAAAACTGATTATGTGGAATCTAATTTAGGTACACATCCAACGATATATAATGCAAATATGTACGCATAAAAAATTTGGTATTATTTATCGTCTCGTTAATTAATTTGAAACTCTTTAGAAAATCAACATATGTATTCGAGAAATTTTGTACCAAATACACGATGTGGCCTGTTTTGTAGTGGGGGGCAATAAGCATTGTAGTTTGAAAACTAAAAGAAAAAAGGAAAACCTACATTATTTATAGTTTGAATTTTTACTTCAACAATGTTACACTTACTACATTTTTATACCATAATTTTATACCATCTTATGTGGCAATCTACATAGCATTCATACATTGGATACTAAAAAAACAATAATAAAAATCTTAAAAATAAGGAAATACTCTGCTAGTATAATAATAACACGTAAGATAGTATAACAAAGATGCTATAAAACTATGGTAAGAATAGTATTATTGTTTATACTCTTCTATATATATATACAAGTAAAATTAGTTGGAGCATTTTATTTATTTATTCATTTTTGGTGATATATGGCCATTTATGATTTAGAGTTTAAAATTTAAGTTCTGGTGGAGAAAAAGTAAAGTAAAAGTAATCTTCTTTGTTTGATGCTTGTAATCAGTAAAAAGGAAGCCTTTTCCATGATATCTAGTATGGACAGTTTAAGTAAGTGTTAAAACGATATGATAAAGAAAGAAAATAGGTGCATCTACCATTTGATAGACCTTAAAAGGCACTATTATCCATTATAGGAACCTTTTTTTTTGCCATTTTAGCCATATCAAATTATCAATAGCTCAAAATTAAGAAATAAAATATTCATTATTAAGTTTCTTATCTGTCTTAATTTGGAATTGTCTTTTTGTTCCGGGGGTATACCTTCTGTCATATGCATGCATATTGCTCATTGTTAAGTCCCACAACATATGAAAGTGGGGGTTGTTAAGAGTGATATTACATCAGGGAAGTAAAGTTTAGAGTCTAAATTTTCTAGTCTTTAATTTCCACCAATTAGACATGATATTATTGAGTCTTAGTTTACATTAAAAGATTATCATTACAAAACTTAGTCAAGTTGAAAATTGTACAATCTTTGGGAAGCTAGCATTGTAAGTCGTCTATTAATCTAAGTTGTGTATTAATGTAAATAGAAGCTAGGTTTGTCTCATATCTTTAAATTAGTACATTGAAGCTAAATATCTTAATTATATACACCAACTTAGTACGTAGTTAAATTTTGATATGGGGATGATGCGATTTAGAGTGGGTAGTGAGGTGATGCGTAAGCTGGCCAAATAATTTGATCAGGAATTAGAGTTAAAGAGGACCCATGCATTCATTAATTTTTATACGTGAGTGACTAATAATAATAAATATTATGAGAGCCATGCAATGCAATCAGTGACGAAATTAGGGCCTAGCTTCTTTGCGTGCATGGAATGAGTTCCTCCAACCACCGATGACGTGCCACCTGTTCCCTGTTGTTGACTTCTACCCACTTTTAATTCATCCCTTTTAAATTCCTTCTTAATTTTTCCTTTTGCTTTCTTTTCTTACGTGCATTTTTGGCCTCATTTGTGGTTAATTAATTTAACACACCTAAAATTCCTCTACCGCCCTTCTGTTTTCTCTGTGTTTACCATTAATTTCTTTTTCGGCTTCCAAACTTAACACAAATGAGTTTTACCAACTATAGATATATTTCCAAATATAATGCACCTTATTTTTTGCACATGATCGATTGATCATGATAATCTTTTTCACCTGTTTTGCCAACTTTCCAACATATGGATTTTCTTGGATTTTCTTGGTTATCAATGTGAGGCGACGTGCACTCGCAATTATTTGTTGTTATTTTGAATCACGATAATTGCAACCATTTGTTCTATTTACCTGGCTACAATAATATGTGTGATCAAGATATATCTCGGTTATATACATAATTGATGTGTAGTCATATACATTTTCAGGTTTGAGGTCTCGGGGCCAATCTTCCAAATGTCATTATAAGAAAAATAGTGTAAATAAAAGCTCGATCACATGAAGAATTGAAGTATTAAACCCACAAATTTTATACCCTCATATATATAATTGGTGCTCATCATCATCAATCTCACGTTACGTACTTTAGCTAAAACTAAACATGATCATATAATTTGCAAGTGATCACCCTAGCCTTTTCATTTAATATATTCTTTTTATTGTATTTTATGTTATATAAATTATATGTGTCCTCTCTTTTTTTCAAAATAAAATTTAACAGAATAAGGGAGGGAGCCGCCGCACTTACACATGATCATAATATTAATTTCAAAATTAATAATGGTGCTCAAAGTTATAACCTGCTCAAGTGACATTTTCCAGTTTGTCGTAGCCCAAAACACCATGAAAGCAAAGCTTTGGTGAATTGAGCACACTACGAATATAAAATGTTGATCTTGAGGAGTGCTCAGATTTTGGTTGCAACTCCAATATATCAGAAACTGTTTTAGTCGCTATTGCATGAGCGGGCCCTTCATTACCACAAAAAACAAAAACCATGTATGGCCTACTTATAATTATTAATCAAATTCAAGACACAATATAGTCAAAACCAAAATAATCATATATCTAATAATGTTGAGTGAGCGATTGGGGCATGGGAGTCGGAGAGAAAGAGAGAGAGGAGAAGGGTATATCTGTCATTTTGGTGAGGAAAAGCTAAAAGGGTATGGTTGTGCTGCTCGCAAATGGGAGACTAGCACGTCAGTCGCCTTCGATGTGATTGGAGGCGACACAAACACGAGTGTATATAAATAGAAAGCTGCTATTAATGGTTGGATTGGAGAGAGGCAGCTGGGCCAAAATCCAAATAATTGTCTTCTTCATTATAAACTTGGTAAAGAAATATGGGAAGGTCTCCTTGTTGTGATGAGAGTGGCCTCAAGAAAGGCCCTTGGACCCCTGAAGAAGATCAGAAGCTCATGAATTACATTCAAAAAAACGGCCATGGAAGTTGGAGAGCCCTTCCCAAACTTGCAGGTATATATATATACCCATCTCTCTCTCTGTCTCTCTCTGTCTCTCTCTCAAGTGGGTAATGGTTTTTTTTTCTTATAATCTGCAGGGTTAAACAGATGTGGCAAGAGTTGCAGGTTAAGATGGACAAACTACCTTAGGCCAGATATAAAGAGAGGAAAATTTTCTCAAGAAGAAGAACAAACAATTCTGAATCTTCATTCCATCCTTGGCAACAAGTAATTTCCACAATTTTTGACAAACTTAATAATTAATTAGCATAATTTTCGCTTACTAAATATCTAGTATATATGTTATGTGTCTAAATAAGCTAGATTCTATATGATAAATAATTCAGATTTAATTATAGGCTAAAAGCCCAAGATTATTCAACAAGCTAAAGAACATTTTCTTGAGCACAAAACTTGTTTTATATGTAAGTTGCTTGATGTATAAGCTTACCTTTTTCTTTGGTTCTTTGCAAGATGGTCAGCAATTGCAAGCCACCTACCCGGACGGACAGACAATGAAATCAAAAACTTCTGGAACACCCATCTGAAGAAAAAGCTGATTCAGATGGGTTTTGATCCGATGACCCACCGGCCCCGAACCGACATCTTCTCGAGCTTGCCTCATCTTCTAGCTCTTGTCAATTTGAAGGAGCTAATTATGGACCATGGAAGCAGCAACAACCACCCATCTTGGGATCATCAGGAACATGCTGCAGTGAGATTACAAGCAGAAGCTGTTCAAATGGCCAGGATTCAGTACCTGCAATATCTCCTCCAACCTCCTCATGCAGCCAATAACCTCAATGACTTCACTGACATGGAGGCCATCAATCTTTTGAATTCACTCTGTGCTTCATCTCAGTTGGAGAACCCACAACAATATCTTGGAGCTGCTGTACAAGATTCAATCCCTTTCTCTCATTTGCCTGACTTGCAAACTATACTATCCTCCACCTACGACCAAACATCACCAAACAAGGACATGGCTAATCAAGCTCCTGCAGATGATCATCATCAGTTTACAGTGCTAAGCCAAGGGGACATCATTGATTCTCCCAATAATCCATGGAGTAATATCAATCCTTCCTCTTCAAACATTACCACTCCAACCAGCAATAATAATAATAATATTATGGGTGGTGATGCTTGTAGTACTACTACTTCAAGCTATGGAGGCGGGGTGTCTACTTCGGCTTGGTCTGACATGCTTCTTGAGGACCCTTTTTTCAATGAGATTTCTTAGTTCGATATATACACTTAAATTAGGTATATGTGTTTATTTAATTAAGTAAGATTTGCATGTTCACCACTTTAATTATATTTTATGTGTATTCTATATATCCACATATATATATATATACATGTTTTCAGGAAAGAATATATGTTTGAAGATTTTTATCTATTGGATACACATAATATTAATTATTTATAGCTAGCTAGAACAATATTATCATACATAATATATGTGGGTAGCCAGAAACCTAAAGTCCTGCGCATTATTATCATACATAATATATGTGGGTAGCCAGAAACCTAAAGTCCTGCGCATTGAAAATACACTACACTGATCATTATCATCACCAATATAATATAGAAACATTTCCATGTATAAACAATATTATTATTACTATCATTATCATCATCATCACTATCATATTCGTTACCATAGTTATTATTATTATTATCATCATCTTTGTCACTACCTAATATTTTGAAATCTGCATGATACCCACAGCACGAGTCATTTACACGCTTATACATGGCATAATAATTGATGGTTAAAGCTTTACAGTTTTAGCTAATATACAGATAATTCAAAGTTAAGAATTTTCAAGGTAACTAAATAAAAAGTATTAAGTAAATCCGATTTGAACTTGCAGCTCAAGTCATTGAGTATGTTAATCAAGCTAACCATTGACCTACAATTTCGACCTGCGCCCGTCAACCACTCATATAGCTAGGAATCTGCTCTAAGTTTCCTTCTTCTTTTCAAGACAAGTTCTTTTAGCCCCTTTTACATTCAGCAGAGAGAGAAATTAAGTTGACCAAGGTGTTGGTCAAGAGAGTGATGACATGAGACTCTCAATGATATGAAAGGGACCCAATCCAAGTAGTTCGGACTTCGGTGGCACAAAAGAGTTTTCAGAATACCCACAACTCCCAAGTTTTTGTTAGCTTACCCAAGACTGCATGAGTTCTGGCAACTAAGACATATGGGTGGAGACATGTGGAGCCCTCCATAGTGGTTTGGACTTTGGAGAGAAATTTTTGAAAGTTGACCCTTTTTTTTCACTCATTAAAGATTTTTTGAACCCGAAGAGCATTTAAAAATTTAAGAAATTGGGGTTCCAAACCCTACACGAAAAGGTTCTCTTCAAATCAAAGACATGACAAACACCCTTCATGCAAATTTATAGAAAGAAAATCAAAGCTTATTCTCAGAACAACCGAATCCAATACTCAACTCCTCCACATATATGTGATGAGATAATCGAAGCATCTGCATTGAACTATGAGTCTGAATGATCAAACTTAGCATTTTGCTTCTCAACTCCCTTACTTACCGTTCCTTCCATAAATCTTAGGCTTAGGACAATTATAATTAACGACGATATAATATATGCTTAATCTCTAGGACTGTAACACTCTATCTCCAGGGTGCCCTAACTTTAATCTTTCACAATTAGAGTCTCCTTGATCTCGATCGATGTTAAATTATTCCCCTAATGGCCAAAACACAAGCCACGTCAATGTCTCTTGAGGTTTCTTCCTTTTATTCTTCAAAAGTAGGCATGGATTGATGTCACGTCACTTTAATTAAACTAACTTCTGTTTTAATTTCCATATATAGTACACTTTACACCAAGTGTCATATAGCTAGCTCGATCTCAGACAAATTAAGAACTAATGAAAACTAAATTAAGGCTTTAATAATCTTCTTCACTTAAGGTCACTCTGATGCCTCGACTCATAGTGAACCTATACAACCACTTCCTAAAGTTGGTCTGGTTTGTAAGCGACGTCTTGAGCTCTAAATTAAAGCTTTTCGAACTTTTCACACAAGAAATATCCTGGTTTTGCAGTAAAGCGCCTTGCACAGTGCTACATAATATTTTGAGCCGCAAATTTTAATTTCCAATTAAATGCCCCGGATTCGCTCCCCATTCTCAGAAGATAGAGCAGGTCCTTCGGGCAAGCTGTTATGTTTTTTTTATTCCCTTGCTGTTTTTGTTTTGTTTTGTCTTTTGTGACTGTAATTGTGCTTTGTTTGAGCAGGTCCCCTTTGTTTTGTTTTGTGTTTTGTGACTGTAATTATGACTGTAAAATTTTAACATCTGTTGGAATTTATAAGTTAGGCTTTAATATATACCACTAATTTGTTCAGCTTCTATTTTCCGAATTTATTGAAAATCTTATATGCTGGTACAAAATTTCAGTTTTGTAATTTGCATATACAGAAAATCTTAATTGAAATTGAAATGCTTTTTGGCTTGAAAATGCTGCATATGTATCCCCCTCGAGAACTCGGAAGTCAATACTCCGAGAGTTTGTTAAGAACTTAAGGGGTTTGTCACTAATTAATGGGTTTTTTCTTTCGTCCATGGCGACTAAATGGGTTTGGATCAAGTTGAGACTATACCTTCCTCCCTACCATCGATCAGAGTTAGGTTTGAGAAAGATTTTGTATTGACTTAATCTGCATTTAATTATGCTTGTTTCACCATATCTTCCTAAATAAATTAAAAATATATAAGGCCAAATTTCTTTTTCGGGTCATATAGTTTGGACCAAGTTCTGCTTTGGCCCATATAAGTTTTGTTGTGCCAATTTTGTCCCTATAGTTTATTAATAATTACAATTTGGAGGACACATGTGCATAATTTGATCAACAAAAATAACATGTAACGTACACGATTTGGAGTATTTCTAATAGTGACAATGAAGCTAAATCACCCAAAAGCCCAGTACTCTCACATGTGTGCTTCACGTGTTATTTCATAGAACAAAATTAACGAAATTTATGCATGTGTCCTCAAATTACAATTCTTAGGAAACTAAAAGGACAAAATTGGAAGAATTAAAACTATAGGAAATAAAGAGAACTTGGCCCAAATTATTACAAGGATCGAAAACATAATTTGACCTTAAATAATTGGTTTTTTATGTGTAAAGAGTCATTTCTCGCTACAAACCAATTATACAAACATAATTTGACCTTAAATTCTTGGTTTTTTTATCCTATTGTTAATTGGTTTTAAATGGATATCTAGATTTCTTCATAGTATTAGAATAAAGAAAGATCCCACATAAAAAATGTGAAGTCTTGTATAGTGAATTATAAGGGTTTAGTTTAAACAACTCCACTTATTATTAATTGATTTTGAGATGTATGCTTAATATTTCTTCATGGTATCTACAATGCCAAACAAAAGTTCTATGACAGAATTTAGACGCACTTGAGACCAACTGTATCATTGTCTCATAAGTTAGAGATACTCATAGATATTTAAAAAATAATAATAATTAGTAGATTTGATTGTAAATATAATTATCACAGTATGAAAAGAGGGAATAAATATAATTATCATAGTATGAAAAGAGGGAAGAGGGGGGAAGGGGGTGGGGGTTAATTAGTCTAAATAATTTATTTGATATAATATAAGTTATATATAACTGTTGGACTGAAATTAATTAATGTAACTGTACATTACCAATTAGTAGAGATAAATTTTTACATTACACGTACTTAATTAATAATTTTTTCATTAGTAATAATAATAACAACAAATTGACGATAATGAATGATCATCATGATGATCCATCTGTTTGGGTGAGGATAAATTGAATTAAAGATATCCGTGCAATAATGATATTTAAATTCTGAGGTAAAACCCTTTTTATGGAGTTTGGTGGACTTTGTTACTATTTCTTAATTAACAAGGGTTTGACTCGATCATGTGATGCCTTCAAGTTAACTGATCCATTAACGTCAATAATTATTAATCAAATCAAGCCATTTCTCCACAAGTACAAGATTAATTGGATGGCGTGTCGGCACAATCAAATCATGTCCTATGGCGCTGAGTTGTAGTTGATATTGTAGGTCTATAGTTGAGTTGAGTAAGCTAAATTTCGAGCTGTTGTGGAAAAAAGTGGAATCCATGCATTAAAGTCAAGAAGTTTATGCTTTTCAAAAGCAACATCTGAAATCCTATATTAATTATACATAATTTATATATTCGAAGGTGTGGTACTTTAAGAACAGGCAAACAAAAGCTTACCACCTAATCCTATAACTTGGACGATGACTAAAGTTCACATTTTTCACAGCTGATATATACTTATAATATTTAATTTAAAACATAATCCAAGTAGACCACATGCAACATGTATAGAACACTGCAATTATATTCTCCAGGTTGGTTACTATATGTATCAGTATTGACCTATTTGACATTGGTTGATAAGGTTTTGGCTCAAAATATCTCAGTCGCGTGAAGGGTTGAGAGTCAAGTCAAATCACCTCACCGTGGGTACAATGAGGCTTTCGACCTTTCCGTGGACGTGCCACTAATTGGCTTATAGAATAGCTGATTAGAAAAATATAATTTTAATACAACACAACTTGAGATGAAAACTCAATGAAAATCAAAATTGATGAAACACACATATTTAAAAGAGAGAGCCTAATGAAAAATAATCACTAACTCTCGGCCCCGAACTGTCTCGGCCTAAGACTGACAAGCCTTGGCCACTAAGCAATCGTGCGCCGAAATGAATGACTGAGGAAACTAGAGCTGCCAGCCGAAAAAAACTTAAACAATCTTTGTCGACGGCATTGGTTCTCGGCCATAAGAAAAACTGAAGGATAAAGCCGTAACATGCCTTCAATATTCTCTTGTTGTACCTCTCGGTTGTGCACCACCCAAACACCCAAATCTTGGTTATCTTTTTTTTATTTTTTATATAGATTTGGGTTACTTTTTTTTTTTTTATATATACTTGGGTTGGGAGAGAAGGGAAAAGAGATAGAAAGAGGAGATGATAGACGAATTAGATAAATGCCACTACCGAGTTAAACTAAAGCCAATGGGCCAAACCACCGAGTTAAACTAAAGCCCAATGGATCGATGGACTGCAAGTTTAACATTTGTAGGGTATTGGAAACAAAAACCACAGAACTTCTGCCCCAAGAGTATTGGAAGACAAACTGTTTCGGAGTGATGATGGGCCCTTTACACTGGTCGATGTGATTTGCCAATCCCAAGATATATTGTAAAAATTAAAAATACTATGAGCACTAAGAACATACAAAGCCAAACGCATGAAGATTTTGATGCCATAAAGAAAAGTAATAGTTGGTAAAACAAACCTGTGGTGGTAAACAACTTTGAGTTGAATTCTTGGTTGGACTCATAATGTGATTAAGAATTTTATAGTGGTCCACGTGTGAGAATATGAAGTCCAACATTGGATAAGAGTTGGTAAATGAAATCTAAGCTAAATCTTAGTGAGATTTACTTTATGTAACTTGGTCCTAAACCTACTTTGAGTTTTTGCAAATTGTAACTGTAGCTAATTAGTCATAAATATAACTATTACTGCCACTCATTTACAAATTTACTCGACTGTTGAATAATTACAGTAACTATTTTACATATGATATTTTGTAACATAGAATTTTTGCGAGTAATTACCATGTGGTTGGAACGATATAGTAATAGTATAGCTTAAAATATGTAGCCATATATTTCTCCAAAGAGATGTCCCAATGTCAACTCTATCTCTCCAAATATTGCAATTAGTAAAAGCAAATGCATACGTACTGAATGATCATTATATATGGTCATTGGGAAAAATATTGCTTGAAAATTTATAGTGTGCATGATTTCATTTAATCTCATCTAATTGGTTTCATGTGTTTCTTGCTCTCTATTTTTTATTTAAAATATAAATTCACTTTGGTCTGAGATCCATGGCCAAGGTCCTTATCACTATTTAATTAATAAAAAATAGAACCTTCTTTAAGGAAAAATAATGTAGGTTTGAAGATGACCGACCATAATTTTCGTTAAACAATTTTTAGGGCTGATTGAAACTAATGTAAAAAATAATGCTATTTTTATATTATGTCAAGATTGAAACTGACCAACAACTTTTTAGGGCTGATTTGAAATTGTTCAACAATTTCAATATTATTTTGTTTTTCGTTTAAACAAAAAGAAGCTAAATGCTCGGCCCATTTAAAAGAACAATATTTGAGTCACCTTTTGGAGGTATTGATCTCTAGGTCATTCCACCTCTCTAAATTGCAATTTTGACAATGCCAACACATGATTGGAATCGTTCACATTTTAGATCACCTACTATAGATCGTTTATGCAAAAAATCAACTTAATTCGATATCGTTTAGTTATATAATTATTGTCAATTAAATATAAAAAATCAACATTTTAGTCAAAATATCACTCTTTAATTGGAAACCATTTATTTTTTCTATTTAATTGACAACAATTATATAATTAAATGATTTCCGATTGAATTAATTTTTTGCATAGATGATCTAAAATGTGAATGATTCCGATCATGCGTCGGTATTGTTGAAATTGCAATTTAAAGAGGTGGGTTGACCTTAAGGTACCCCCAAGGGGTGACCCAAATATTGTTCCATTTAAAATGAGTCAACTTATCAAGTTTTTTAACGATTCAATTAGTTTATCATAGAATTTCTATTTTGGACCTAAAAACCACCCTTTTAATTAGACATTTTATTCATTGCAAAGGCAACAACATTACAAAAGCAAAAAAACTAATATTTTTATAATAATAGTTACATTGGAGATCGAGAGTATAATTCATTTAGAAATTATAATAGAAAGCTTGGCATGACTCATAAGCAAGTTGTGAAATTTTGCAAAATATTCGATTTTTGGAGGAATGGAAATTTAAACACAAAAATTTTAATTATTTTTTAGAGAAGGATCGCGTCGATCAATATGATTCGATAGATATGTTTGATGCTATAGAGGATGATGATATAAAGGGAAACTGGCTTTATTAGTGAATCAAGTGCCTTCATTTAAATGATGACAAATGCAATCCAAATCCTAATATTGTAGCTCAAGCAAGCCAGGAATGTATCAATGTTGACAGAGTTCTAAGTGAGGAGGTGAGCCCTACTAGGAGCTTTGAGGAACTTATGCAACCAAGTTTGACATTTCGTAACAAGTCAGTACTAATCATTCTCAATCAAGCAACTGAAATATAGGAGGTAAAGGTTACGCTAAACATTCTCAAGAGTTTCTAAGTTCATTTACTAGCGAAGTAAACTACACACATGAAACATACAAGATAAGAATCTTGGGAGTAGGCTTGCCAGACCAGGAATTAATGCCTTATAAAAGGACTATACTTGTAGACAAAGAGTTCATAAGAGTCTGGTACGAGAAGAAGAAGATCCATTATCCACCACTTTTGGCTCTATAGGGGTAAGAAGTGATAATTACAATTGGGTAAAACCTCTAATTCCATTATATTTGTCTTACTCGGTTAAGTCTGATAGTAACTTAGGGGCACAAAAAGAGGTACACTCTTCAAATGAGTATGGTTATGGGCAAATTCAACTACAACAGATTCTTGATCCATATATTGGCATGTTGGCAATTACATGCAAAATTATTCTGGAAAAGTATTTTAGGGTGATTATTTTTCGCAGTACACCTACTGCACATGAGGATACATACAATGAACATTTTAAACCTCTTAGAAGCTCTTTGTGGTACTGATTATTTATGTAATTCGTGATACAATATTGTACTATAAATAAAATTGAGGTGTTTGTGTAATGAAATTTATGTAATTATTAATTAGTGAACCATTTTTATTTAACAATATTTAAATTACCTCTAACACACATTATATTCATCTTATATTACATGAAATCTACTATATAATTTAATTTCTTCAAATTTTTTTTATTAATAAAATATGTTAAATAAACATAAGTTAAAGTTTTATTCAAAAATTTTCGTATTTTGATAGTAATTTATATCGTTTATGTTTAATTTTTATCAAAATCATTATTGAGATTTACTTTAAACTTAAAATTTTATTCCTTTTCTCATAAGAACTTAGAAATTATAATTGAAAGCCTAGAATGGCTAATAAGCCCTCCACCTGATGCGATGCAAATCTCCCATATAAAATTGAACCACCGTTAATTGTTGATTTCGGGGCTTTTGTTTGTACTTTTCAATGAAATTTTCTGGCAACCCAAAATTTTATTCCTTTCTCATTAGAACTTAGAAATTATAATCGAAAGCTTGGCACGACTAATAAGCCCCTCCACCCGATGCAATGCAAATCTCTCATATCAATCCAAATTCCTAACCAATCGAAAACAAAACACAGACAACTTCGGTCCTTATTGGCAGCAACTGTCCCCGCCGGGCCCACATTGTCCCGTCTCTTTGTCCGGGTCCAAGTTGTCTCTTTTTGCCGGTGTGCTTCTATTATAGCAAGTCAATCCACACGAGTACATTCACTAATAATGACTCATTAACAAAAAAAAAAAAAAAAANAAAAAAAAAAAAAATCAAACACGCAGAAGACTCTCTGTGCGGATACGATGTCGTTTTCCGGTCAACCTTTTGTAATTCCGCCGTCGTGTTACGTCGAGCCTCTCTGGGAGGCCCCGGATCCTCTGGTCCAGCTCCAGAATCTGGCGACGGTTGGAACGAAGATGGATGCACTGCAAGGCCTCCTCACCGAATCAATAAAGGCCAACGTTTTACTCAGCAAGGACCAGATGAACATGGTCTCCAACGGTATCGCCTCCTCGATCCACGAAATCATCTCCAACGGTGCCGCCCTTCTGGCTTGCTCGCAGAATCCGACCCTACGGGAATCCGAAGCCTCGGATCCGAATCCGACCCGAATCGAGGTCATAAAGAAAGAGGAAGAGACAAACTACTGCAGAGACGAGGAGGGTGAGATCGTGGAGGTGGACGCGATGGAGTTGCTGGCGGAGCACATCCACTACTGCGAGATTTGCGGGAAGGGGTTCAAGCGCGACGCGAATCTGAGGATGCACATGCGGGCCCACGGGAACCAGTTCAAGACACCCGAGGCTCTGGCGAAGCCGGCGAGTGGGTCGGCTGACGCGGAGCCGAGCCGGAAGAATAGCCGGTTCTCGTGCCCGTACATCGGGTGCAACCGGAACAAGGGGCACGGGAAGTTCCGGCCGCTGAAGTCAGTTATCTGCGTGAAGAACCACTTCAAGCGGAGCCACTGCCCGAAGATGTACTCGTGCAACCGCTGCAACAAGAAGAGCTTCTCCGTGGTGGCGGACCTCAAGAGCCACTTGAAACATTGCGGCGAGGCCAGGTGGCGTTGCACGTGCGGCACCAGCTTCTCGCGGAAGAGCAAGCTCTTCGGGCACATGGCGCTTTTCGAGGGGCACATGCCGGCCATCGAGGACGACAAGAGTGGTAATAAGCCCGTGACGGCTATGGAAGTGGACAATGATGAAGATGAGGTCAATGAGGATGGGGATATAACGACGCCGTTAGACCCAATTTATGATCAGAACATAGAGTTTTCGGATCAGGAATTGTTTAGTGGGTTTGGTTGGATTGATAACCACTTTTTTCATGATATGTTGGGTGAAATGTGACAGTGAGTCAGTGATGATCAATTCAGGTATTACTTCTTCGATCTCTTGCTTCATAGTTTTGGTTGTTTCGATTATTTCGAACTTTTGACTTGTAAATATGTATGTGATCAAATTTCTTGTTGAGTTGGTATTCTTTTTTGATAGTCTCTGAATTTGCAATCTCTAAAGTTGAATAAAGCCCATATCTTGGTTAAATATGCAAGGCTAGCTAGCATTGATTTGTCAAGTTGACAGTTATAAAGGCACTACTAGGCTTACTGGCTTAGTAAGTTTTTGGTAAATTAACATGTTGATTTTCAAAATTTTGAGATTTACTTTGATGTCCATTCTATTTTGCATTTAAATCTTTAAGGATGAGCATGGTTGCTATAATGGTTTTGTAGTGAAGAATTGAACTAAGTTTTGGGTGGAACTTGGAACTTGGAACTTGGAACTTGGAACTTGGAAGTGGTAGAGACCATCCCAGATAAACTGGACCATGGGTGGAGTCTTTTGCTATCTCTGAGAATTGTGGTGCTTAACTTGTGCACTTGTTTGGGTGACTTGGGTTCTTCTTTACAATGTGCTCAATTATTGGGGCAATAATAATTTGGAACTGTGGGTATTAAGAAAATGTGAAATGCAGTCCCTTTATCGTTGCTTTGGTCTTCAGGATTAACAAGCAAACTTGTTGGCTTGTTCTATCTTTACATGCACTATGCATATATAAATATCGAGATGTTTAATGGAGAAAACTATTTGGGTTACATGGTAGAAGAATCCAAGTTTTGGTGTCTGTGAGTAAATTTAAATGTAAAAATTCCACTGCGGCTGATCCTTGTGGCCTTTGTTTTCTTGGTTTGTAGTCAATTAATGCTGTATGTTGTCAACTGTTTTCAACTATTTCGTTCATTGTTTACTGAGAATGGTTTCTTTGAGTTAGTGATTAAGAGCTTGTTAAAAGAGATCTATGAGTAGACTCGGTGTACAGTTTATAAAACTGTAGAGAGTAGAGATTCGCTGCAAAAGACTCATCAATGCATTATGGAAATTCTATACATACATACAAACAAAATACTCACTATACCCTTACTAACGTTTTTCCCATAATATTTTCAAAATTTTCCAATTTAAAATTTAAAAAGTAAAAAAAATAATCCCCCCATCACTCGTGCCGCATCCATCCTCCATTCCTTCCACCTTTTTTATGGATTTTTTTTGCTCTAATACCACTTATACTACTATTAGACATGTGTGCATGTACCGTCTATAAATATTTTTTTGGCCATTTACCACTCAAAATGTATTTTTTTACTATAAGTGGAGGGGGGGAGGGGGCGGGGGAGTAGGAGTGTTTGAATCTAAAGCGTCGGTTAAGGCTTGTTCCGAAAGAGATATATGTGGAGCGGTAGCAGTGTTTGAATCTAAGTGTGTAAACGGAGAGTTGATGTTCTCGGTCAATTAGGTCAATTCAATTCACATTTATCACTTGAACTTACACAAAGGTGTTAATGTGGTTCCTTTTTTTCACATTTCGTCAATTTCTATTAATTTCAAGGGTATTTGAGTAAATTGATATAATAGGGTATATAGAAAACCTAAAAGTCAAATAAAAAATGTAAAATTACATTTAAATTAATAAAATATTTTAATATTACATAATGGTTAATGTAAATTTTATTTTTCTATAAATGTCAATGAGTTTTGAAATTATATACTACTTTAGTTACTAAATCCAA
>QANT01000936.1:0-18673 GCA_003254885.1 Purshia tridentata
AAATTGATTTGGGATTTGGTTTGGGGTTTGGTTTAGCGAGTTTTATGTAGTATTATTTTTAAATCATAAATTCTAATACATTTTTATATAAAAAAAATTAAAAATATCNATATAAAAAAATTAAAAATATCCTAAAGGATTTAAACCTTAATATCTTATAAGTTATATTATATTATATCTATAAAAATATAGAATATAGATTATATAGTATATAAGGACCATAGGATTAGTGTATAGATTATATAATTTATGATTTATTATTGAAGTATAATTATAATTTATTAATTAGGGTAGTATTTTATTAATAAAATTTACCTCCAGCGCACATTATATGAACTTAATATCACATGAAACTTACAATATAGTTGAGTTCCTTCAATGTTTTTTTATAAATGTAGTAGATAATATATTAAATAAGCATATTATAAAGTTTCATTTAAAATTTCTATCGTTTGATAGCAATTTCCGTTGTTTTTGTCTAAACCCTAGTGAAATCGAAATTTGATCGAAATTTCCATCGAAATTTCCGTCGAAATTTCCATTTAAATTTCCAACGAAATCGAAATTACATTCCTTGCCTCAACCTACCTCACCTAATTTTTTTTTGGTTGATAAGGAGGGTCTAATCTAGATTTTGACAACCATTTAGACTAAAATCATACATACTTTAATATTAAGATCCAAAAATTTGTGACACATCAACAATAATATCTTTTGGTAAGAGTACAAAATTATGCATAATCAAAATTAACCATTGCTGTGCTCAAACCCCCGAAAAAAACCATAACAGTTTGTGGAAGGGGAGAGAGCAGAAACTTAATCAAACAAAACTTCACTACATGAGTACATTGTAAACATTACAGTCAACTATGCTTGAGGTATTAAGCATCAGCTTCACATGAAACCAAACAAAACAACATAACCAGAAGCCAAAATTGAAGAAATTACATTATATGATATAGTCAGACCACTCAGATATAAACGAGGTATGGTCCATGGACTCCCCAGGCACATCCTCATGTTTCGACGGCCGTTCCTTCCCACCAACCAACCTCGCCGGGTTCCCCACCGCCGTCGTCCTCGCTGGCACGTCGATCAGCACCACCGACCCCGCCCCAATCTTTGCGCCCTCGCCGATCTTCACGTTCCCCAAAATCGTTGCGCCGGCCCCTATCAGGACTCCGTCACCGATCTTCGGGTGCCTGTCGCCGCCCACCTTGCCGGTCCCGCCCAGTGTCACGTGGTGCAGAATCGATACGTTGTTTCCGATCACCGCCGTCTCCCCCACAACCACGCCCGTTGCGTGGTCGAAGAGCACGCCTTTCCCAATCCTCGCTGCCGGGTGAATGTCGACGGCAAACACGTCCGCGATGCGCGAGTGGAGTGCAAGCGCCAGTGGCCTGCGTGACTGAATCCACAGCGTATGGGCCACTCGATGTGCCTAATGTAACGGAATGAATGCAAGAGGACAGAAATTGTCAGCTTTCCCTTTCATTTTCTCGCAAACCAAACACTCCACAAAACAACAGTAAATTTTTTTAAAAGCTACTAGCTTAAAACTGAAACTTTTAGACAATGCTACAAATTCAACGTTTAAATTTACTCATTTACCTGACAAGCTAAGAAGCCTATCAAAATGAACACAAATATACATTTCTCAACCAAACAGTCCACACAACAGCAAAAATTTTAAAAGCTGTAATATTAAAATAAAGACAATTCGTAATCTGAAAACAGAAAAATTTAGAAATCGCCGTGAATTCAATTATTCAAATTTTGAATTTACTCATTTAATTGACAGGCTAATAAACCTATCAAAACGAACGCAAACAGGAATTATTAGCATTTTCTCGGAAACCAAACAGGCCTAAAAACCGTTAAATTTTAAAAGCTACAACAGAATCAAACCAATTCGTAATCGAAACACTGAAAACTTCAGAAATTGCTATGATTCAACGTTTGAATTAGATTATTTACCTGACAGGCCAAGAAGCCTTTGTAATTGAGCAAGCAGTGAGAGAAAGAGACGCAGGCAGGGTCGCGTTCACGCGCGGCACAGAGATCGGCGACTGCGGCGGCGCGTATGGAGGGGTCGTAGGATAAGGTGTTGAGAAAGAGGTCGTAGAGGAGCGTGGAGAGGAGCGTGGAGGAGCAGAGCTTGTTGCCCAAGTGAAACGAGAGCGAGCGCTCGAGCGACGAGTGCGAGAGTATGGTCGAGTAGAGGTAGCTCGCCAGCGCCGGCTCAGCCTCGGCGTCCCGCTTCGCCTCCGCTTTGATCTGAGTCCACACCCACGCCTCGGCCTCCGCTGCTTCTGAGGAGTCCGTCGTGTACCGGAACTCGCCAGCTGGCATCTTAGCAACAGTATTACTACGGCGCACGATAGCAGAGAGCAGTTACAGGGGAATCGTTCTTGCCTCTGCAACTTGTTCGTTTTAGTTATTAACTGGCTCTGTTTGGATGGTTGTTAGCTTCTGTTTGCCGTTTGGTTGGGCCTTTCTGTGCCCAAGCTTTGGGCTCTTAAGCCTCCTTTGTATTGTTTTAGAAATTTTTTTTATTATTAACAACATTTAATAAATCTTGTTTACACTTTACCCCAAAAAAGCCATCATCATAATATCACCATCCTTCTATTTGTCTTATTCCGGATCAATCACATAAAATATCACATTATCACCATCCCTATTGTTATTAAAGTTGATGGTTGTGAACCTCATAATTATTATCATGATATTTAAATATGTTTTTAATCTTAAAATTTGACATTATCTATTAAATCAAATGGTCATTAATACCATAATGAATAATTAATGGTTGTAGGCTTCATAAATTATCAAATACGAATGATGTCTTATTCTTACTATATACTATATCTTCCATTAAATCTAACTTTTTAAATAAACCTTTGTATATTATTTCATCATATTCTAGCCTTTTGTGGGTTATTGATCTTTTACCATGCACTTTAACTAGTCTTCTAATAATCCCTTGTTGAAAGAGATGCATTCTTATTTGGCGACGGCTGATTAAAATACCAAAAACAAATCGTAACTAAAAGAAGACTAATTAAAAACCAAATAAAGAAACATTGAAAAGACACCATGCCCCTGCTTCTAAAAGAAAAAAGGTACAACATTATTTTACAGGGGATGTAATAAATTAATAATACACAATCCGAAAGGCATAACAATCGACAACATATTGAAGCCTGAATCTCTAATGTCTATAATAATTTATTTTCATAAATAAAACCAAGTGAAGACTGATCTCCTTCACTTGTGTTGTTTAACATTTTCTTACACCACGACTTTATGCTACTGGACATTGTGTTTGAACCCAGATCACTCACATGAAATTTATCTTCTGCTGCTGACTTGGAGATAAATATATAATTCACTTTACCCTTGTTTCTCTTGGCTCCTCACAGGCTCACAACTTCTCTTCATAAAACAGGCTGTCTTGTGCAGAAATATCCATCACCTAGTTCCACCCCAACTGGTAGTATCATAACTTTTATTGGACTCTCAAAACTTGGGCTTGCACTTCAGCAGAGTTATATATTGCAGATGAATTCTGGTTATAATGTAAAGTCCCACAAGTATATGGTTCAGAAACCACATCATGTACATATTTTGATTTTTCTTCTTTCACTGGCTCGGCCTTGGATTTATGAATTCTTCTCCCTTTATGCCCAGCACACCTTTTCCTCCCTTGTATCGGATGGCTTCTACAAGGAGAGCCATCAGACAAGATGAACCCACAAATCAAAGTGGAGCTCTCACTAACAGGAACTTCAACTTGTGGAAGCTCTAATGGATCATGGCTGGCATTTGGTGCATCATGACTATCAAACTCTCTGTTGGTGATAACACTGCATTGTGAGTCGACATTGCTGTTTGATACCCCAACTTTATTTGACCCATTAATCTTCATTCCTTTGTGTTCAGCACACCTCTTTCTTCCTAGAACTGGTGGCCTTCTACAAATGGACCCATCACCTACAGCCACCCCACAAATTATAGTATTCTCCTGAGTAATGTCACTTCTATCCAAAACTAACCTAGGCCGTGATCTGCCAAACTTAAAAACTGGAGAAAGGAGGTTGTGGCTCTCCCCATAATCATAAGCACTGAATTTGTCCTCCGTTGAAAGCACTTTGCTAGATATAATTCTAATACCCACTTTCTTTTGACTGAAAGGCAGAAGCTTCTGGGCAATATTAGCAAATCGCATAGTGCTTGAAGAAATTTTCTTAAGTTTTTGAAAAACATCATCAGGGCGCCGCGCACCATTAATGCTTGTGTTCCATGCATAATCAAATGTGTTAAGCAGCTGAGTTTCTGTTTTCAACGCATGACTTTTGTTTTCCATCTGTTTGACAATCAACAAAGAATCAAGGACATATCAAATATTCTGATTACATCCCCAAACTTGCATGCAGAACTCTTTCCAAACATACAAAATGGCAAGCACATAATCACAATTCACCATGCTTCACTCACCAGGATGTATGTAGCATGCATGTGTACTAGAATGAAGCATGCATGTGTATTAGAATGAAGCATGAATGTGAGTGCACACATCCATGCTTAAATGAATGTCCGAGTTGACAGCTAAAGGCCTTGACTTTTACATAAGATAGAGAAAAACTTAATACAAGGACAGGTTCTATCTGTGGCATGTTTCCCATTACCATACTAGAGAGCTGAATAAAAAAGAAAAAGTGATGCTGTCAACTGTTTTCGCTACCAACTTTGAAAAGCCAAACCCTTCCCAAGAGACTAAAAATCAAATTAGATAAATTAGAAGAACAAGGTGAAGAGGAAGAAGCACCCACTACCTAAAACCTAGTGTTCTATAGAAAGGGGAAGAAACAATGTTTTAAAGCTTAAGAATAACCATTAATTATAAGACTATAACCTTTCTTTGTGATTAGTATTTTCAGTGACCCAGCGCAAATAACTTTCTCTGTCAATTTTCACTATGTTCAACCCAGTCCAGACTCCAACTGATGCGGTAATGGTATGAATATGAAGATTAAAGAGAAACGCTTAAAAAGAACAAATTTATAAAGCAATCCCCTATCCAGTTTGCAGCCTCTGATCTTTACAGGGTCTGATAGGGACTCCTTAATAGTACAATCATTCTCAAATAGTAGAAGGCCATTGGCATAAAATGCATGATATAACACAACAGAATGATAGTGGTAACAAATGCATGACACATCTAATTCAATTTTGTCACCCAAATCAAAACCAGACTGCATAACACAATAGCATCAGCACTAACCTCAATCACACAAAACAACAACAAAATCCAATTCCTGCTTAAAATAAAATTAAATACAGATGTACTTACAGGAGCCCATCTATACACGATGGGGTAGCCTCTAGACAGAATCTCCTCAAACAATCCAGGCCCCTTTTGAAAACGATCACTGGGATGACCAGTTGAGCAGCCACTGCCCAAATGAGCACCCGAACGACCATATTGCTGAAGTCGTGTCCTCACACTATCAGCTTGTCCAAGGTAAACCGGGACAATTTGGTCCCGATCAAGCTTGCCAATCTCACGGCCTAAACCAGTGCGCAAAACGGCAATCCCAAGTTCATAGACTCCTGGGCCCTCCCTTTTAGGGAGGTTTGAAACTCTGTATCTTTCAGCTGCTTCTTTACCCAGTGAATAGTCTTCCCAATCAGAAGGGCCAACTAGAATCTAAAATTCCATAACAAATATAACGAACCCAGAAATGTAAATTCCATGTAAAACTGGATTCTGGGTCATAACAGAAACATAATTCAAGGCAAAAATGTGGGAGTAAATTTGAGATTTTTAAACTGTTAGCCAAAACCCAGATAGCAAAGATTGAAGATACAGTGACTGAAATGGTAAAATCTCAAAAGATTTCACATTTTTCACATTATCCAGGAGTTGAAGATAAAGTAATAAACCAAAATTTCAATTCCATCATAGAGAAAAGCGAGGGAAATTCACCTTCCAATTGGAGAAGTGAGAGTCGTGTTTGGTGCGCTTGCAATCTTCCCTCTTCAACCTTGAGACAGCAACGGTCAAGTCGCTGCCTACCATTTTAGGCTTTGTGCCTTCTTCTTCAGTCAGGACATGACCGTTAATCACGCTCCTTATCAGCGCGAAGATCTCGGAGAGTACCTAATACCTACCTTTTATGAAGACAATTTTTCCGGCAATGAAAATTTGAAGGAATTGCTATTTCGACCACCCAATAGGTTGTGAGCTGGCCCAGTTCTAGTATTTTGGGCCATTGATTGGTGAACACTCAATCGACTAGGTTAACTTTCTGGTAGGCTTGTTTGGGCCCATAGAACGTATTAAAAAAAATTAAAACAAAATTAGGCACCTCAAAGAAATATTTTTTTGGGTCTAATCCTCAAAGAATCTTTCTTCGCTGATAACTAGTCCTACTTGGTGCCAAAATGGAATATTGGTGGAGCAATAATAGGGAATGACCAAATCAGCATCTTTATAAATTAATTAATCATATATGTATGTTGGAGATAAGATGATCATATAAATGGAATTAGCATTTTTATAAATTAATTAATCATATATGTAATATGTATGTTGGATAAGATGATCATATATCGTGAATTTGAAGTTGGCATAGTTGGCTAAAGACAACAATTCCTTCTTAGACATCAGGATTTGAACTATTTTCCATACACTTAAAAAAATGAAAAAAAGATGATCATATATCAAGCTTTTATATATAAGACAAAATAATATCATATATATCTTACTATGTACTTGTGAAATTCAGTGCATTCACCTTCTTCTTCATTCATTAATTATGAAAAGTATTGCACGAGGCTGATAGGGGTAGTCTTGATGACCATCAAGATCAGATTAAATTCTCATCATTCATACATGTTTCTTGCTTCCTTTATATATCGTTTTCTTCACCATGTCTCCTGTCAAAGGCAACTTTATCAAGCAAAAGAGTAAGGGAAGAGGAGGTGGATTGAGACATCAAAAATTTGAGATCAATATTATAGACAAGTAGTAAGCATATAATATTATACATATAAGATTAATTTCTTCAAAAAACAAAAAAATCTTACGTATAACCAGTATATACAACATATTTATTACAATAATTAATTTGTGAGGACTGAGGAGTAACTTTATAAACAACTGTTGCATGCCACAGATAGAATCGAATAAGCTTTTGAGCAGAGACAATATACACAAGCCTGTGTCGGCTGATCTAAAGTAGCTCCATGATTTCTAACTTTTGATAAAGAACCCTACAAAGCTCTGCCATGAATCATGATATAGCCATGTGTGAATTTCATAAAGGATGGCAATGAAACATGTTACCTCTATGTCCTACCTTTTAAAGAAACTATAGGGGGAAACGATTTGGGAGGTCCCTGGCAAGCTACCAACTTCAACCATTAATAATTTAATACCTCTTGTTTGTAGCCAATAGCCATAACCGATAACCCCAAAACAAACAAAAAACAAAAATGATCGTTATTTAAAAATTTCATGACGTTTGAGTAATTGACATGATATTCCATCCGAACTGAAAGGGGAAACAAAAGAAAGTCAGGGACACAAATGTGGTTTTTTAGAGAACTAATGGCCATCCTTGATTCTTGATTCTTGATTCTTTACCAAAAGACAAATGTAGTCAATTTCTTATTAATGTATGGCGACTTCTATTATTTTTAAATATAATCATTAATGTCATGTTTTTAAAGTAAATTTTAGCATTGCATAAACTTAGAAGCCAATGACGATAATAGTAATAATTTTTCGGTGTTGAGAAGTCATTGACATATAATTTAACATGTTATATTGTAATATTATTTCTATCGTTAATTATGATAACGTTACAGGTTAAATTGACTTAAACATTATTCTTATAAAAAAACCTACAAATATAGCTTTTCTTTAGATCAAAAGCCAATTAAAAAAGGTGACCTGGAGACGCAACATATTATATATATACAGTTTATATCTTTGTAGTTATGACTTATGGAAAATCTCTTAGACCAATTCATTAAACAACAAAATTAAATAATCACATTTAAATTAATCTCTTTCATTCTACTATCACTTATCAGCCAATATAGAGAGTTGCAAGTTGCAACTTACAAATAAAAAGAGTTTTAAGAGTGGTTTGAGATTGCAAGCAAAAGGTGAATGACATGCTCCAATCATTGATCTGTTTATGGGTCTTGTTATATTTATATACTTGTAAATTAGCCACTGTCGTTTAATTCAAACCTGCTCTTTCTTTTTGTCGTTTTACAGGTTTCCCTATTGGCGCTTCTTTCTTGCAATTATACCAAAGCCCGAATCCCAATCTACCAACAAAAAAGTCCAACTTAGGCCACCTGCTTCGCTCCCATGACTCAATCAAATTCTATTCTGCTAACTTCTATACATGAGTACAACTGTACAACCATCACTCACGCACCTCACATGCAAAAGGGCGTTAGGCTCAGTTTTTGTGAAAACCCAACTTTGTGCTTGAAAAAAATTTGTTCTGTTTGCATTGATCCCAAAGGTGTCACAGAGTGATGGGGGGTTTGGGACTTGTCCTTTAACGGCAATGAGTCACTGAGTGGCTTAAAGTTCATTGAAGACAGTGCGTGTCCTCTTCTACTTTCATGTTTCTTCTCTTGTGCTTTTCATCTGGGCAAGCCCAGAAAGGTGACTAATTGGTTTCTAATTCTAGCAGTGATAATAAATAATGCATGTTTTTTCTGCTTCTGGGTTTTGTTTCTTTTGAGCTGTACGGCCTGTGATGGAGAATTTTGATATGGGTTTTGATTGTGGGGTGTGTTGAGGAAGTGTGGGGGTGAAGATTGTGTGGCTGGGCTGAGTATGAAAGAGAATGGTAATGGGGTTGTGGCTGGGAAAGTGGTGGTGGTTGCTGTTAAAGCTTTAAAGGAAATTCCAAAGACTGCTCTGGTGTGGGCTTTGACTCATGTTGTGCAACCTGGGGATTACATTAAGCTTTTGGCGGTCATGCCTCCTCACACAGCAAGTAAGCCTCCTTGTCTTTCTTTAACTTCAGAAGAATTTCGCATTTATGTTTCAAATTTGTGAAAAAGATTGAAGAAAACTTCCAAATCGAATTTCATGTTGTTTTATTTTGGCTTGCAATGTTCCTTCCTTTCTTCTTCTTTAATTTTATTTTATTTTATTTTTATACATAAATGTTTTATTAGTCAGCTTGTTGTGTTCTTCATGGTAATATTGCTTGGCAATTCCTTAATTAATATGTATTCTGAATTTCTGATCTTAGTTGCAATACCCTGGTTCTTGAGTGACTTTTTACCTCCTTAGACATGGAAGAGTGGCAGAAACTTTTTGTTCTTCAAGTGATTGACAAAGTGTTTCATGATTATTTAGTTTATTTAATTTTTTGTAAGATAGTGTTAATTCCTAAGTTTTAGAACAGTAGGCACAACTTAATTTTTTAGAGGTTCAATTTTTCTTCTGTACTGAAGTATACTGACTAGCCAACTATCTAGATGGCATTGTTGAATGTTGATGTTCAACTTCATTTTGACACATCCTTGTGCCCTATGAATATCATATCCTCGATATCCCTTCCTCTGGACTTGCCTATTGGGTATTTCAAAATCTTAGCCATTGGCATGTTATGTTTGACAGAGGTGCTTCACAAATTTGAGGCTTCGGGTAGGCCATAAATAGAGCATCTTCAAAATCAAGTGAACCACAGCCAAGTTTTTTTCTTTTTTGGTCTGGAACCACAACCAAGTTGAATTATGCATCATAAAATGTATCTGATTTACTCGTCATGTTTTCCCTACTTTTTTATTCTTGGGAGTTCAACTCGGGTGGCCAAAGTTGATGGTTGATGAAAACAATGTGTTCAGGCAAAAAGATTTGGGATTTTGCAAGATTTGCCAGCGATTGTACCACCAGTCGGTCCAGTCACCAGAGATCTCTCTCAGGAACCATTTCAGATAAGAAGGATGATATTGTGAACTCATGCTCTCAGATGGTGCTCCAAGTCCAAGATGTTTATGATCCAGAGAAGGTAGGTGCATCAATTTGGTTTCCAATGTTTAGTCCGTACATACTTCACATCTAATATTAATCTCTTTCCCTCTTATTTTTCATCACAGATAAAGATTAGAATAAAAATTGTGTCTGGCTCCCCATGTGGTGTTGTGGCCGCAGAAGCGAAGAAAGTTCAATCAAACTGGGTTATATTGGACAAGTAATATACATTCAATGTAAACTTAAATTTCTAGTATCACATGTTATAACCTATGGCTTTTAATTTAAGGCATGCTTCATGCTTTTTGGATATGTGATAGCATGCAATTTGTTGATTTTGCAATGTTAATCTTTAGCAATTACCTGCACAAAAGCTTCTTTTCTAGAATATTGTTTCCTTTCCTTTCTGCCTGTTTGAGTTATTAATTTTTATCGCAATTTTGCGCAGACTATTGAAATATGAAAAGAAACATTGCATAGAAGAGCTGCATTGCAATGTTGTGATTATGAAACGATCTGGGCCAAAAGTTCTACGCTTGAATTTGGTCAATTCACCAAAGATGGAACCTGAAGTGGCTTGCACTTCATTGTTTGATTCAGAATCTTCTCCAAAACCTCTGAAGGGCAAGTTTGAGCAGTGGAATTTAACTAGAGGGCCAACTGTGACTCCTACAAGTAGTTTTGACCGTGAGTCACCTCTGACTACAACAGATATCGGAACATCATCGATATCAAGCTCAGATATGGGGACAGAGCCCTTTTTGCTTTCTGGAATTTTGGGGAGGTCAAAGAAAGAGGATCCATGTACCACTGAAAGAAATCAGCATTTGAATGAATCTGACAATGAGACAAATGATGAATACCCAAATTCTTATTTCACAGGTTCATATTGCCAGCCATGGACGACAGATTATATAAGTTCTGGTGGTGAATTTTCAAGATATGTGGCAGAAGGTTCAGAGAGGCCTTGTGATAAGGCTCTAATTTCAACATATGGAGCTTTGCTGGATAGGTTATCTCACTTAAATCGAGAACCTGATGTTGGAGTCTTGAATTATAGGCTTGATTTGAACTTAAGCAGGAGTGTACGTGAAGCAATTTCATTATCCAGAAATTTACCTCCCAGCGCTCCTCCTTTGTGTTCTATATGTCAGCACAAGGCACCTGTCTTTGGGAATCCTCCTAGATGGTTCACTTATGCTGAGCTGGAACTTGCTACAAGTGGATTTTCACAAGAAAATTTTTTGGCTGAAGGTGGGTTTGGCTCCGTGCACAGAGGTGTCTTACCACATGGTCACGTTGTTGCTGTCAAGCAACATAAATTGGCCAGTTCTCAAGGTGATCAGGAATTCTGCTCAGAAGTTGAAGTATTAAGCTGTGCACAGCATCGCAATGTTGTGATGCTGATTGGGTTCTGTGTGGAGGATGGAAGAAGGTTGCTAGTTTATGAATATATATGCAATGGATCTTTGGATTCTCATCTATACGGTAAGTTATCCTCTATCCCTGATTATGTAATGCACTAATATTGCAGCATAGGAAATGTTGCTTATGGATCTAAGTAGAAGGTATGCTTCACTGTCAGTGTTGGAGTATTTTCTCTTTACTTCAGATGAATGTCAATATTCATCTTTGGTTTTCAAATTCCCCATATCAAGAAATATATAGCATTAAATGATCAAGATCATTAGATTGTCAAACAATTAAAGAGTTTATGGTCTTGATGTCAATGAAGGACCCTGTTATTTCCAGGATTCAGTTGGGTATCATTCTTGTCATCATCTTCCAAGTCTTGTCCTGCTTTTGATAGATTGGCAAAGTAATTTATGGTATGCTTTGCTTCCTTAGAAGCATCTCCTATAAACTAGGTACCCTTTTTCAGAAGTGTTGGTGACTTACAGAGAAAAATTGTTTGTCAAAAGCTTATGCTCTGCTTTGTGTCTTTCCGTCTCAAACTCAGATTAGGAAGTGCTCTGTGTTCTACAAATTGGTGACCTAGGAAACAAGATATATCCCCTCTGTCAGAAGTGTGGATACCTTACCGAGAACACTCTTTATTTCAGAAGTTCATTTACCTTCTTTACAAATTATTGATATATTCATTTCTGTGACTAATGAAGCAAGCTAAGGGCAATACTACAAATTTGCAGGGAAAGACCGATGTCCTTTAAAATGGTCTGCACGACAAAGAATTGCAGTCGGAGCAGCTCGAGGGTTGAGATACCTTCATGAAGAGTGTAGAGTGGGTTGCATTGTCCACCGTGATATGCGACCTAACAATATCCTTCTGACCCATGATTTTGAACCATTGGTATTTCATGCTCTTCTCATCTCTCTTACAAAAAATTCAAATATTCTCTTTCCCAGTCATATGTTTCCTTGATGAATCATGCCTTGTATGATTACTGTTTCTCTGTGTTATATGTGCATTACAGATTCCTTGCATGCATGGATCCCTTGGAGTAACACTTACCCACTTCTGGATTTTAGGTTGGAGATTTCGGACTGGCAAGGTGGCAACCAGATGGGGATATTGGGATGCAAACAAGAGTAATTGGAACATTTGGGTAAGACCATACGACTTAAAGAAACAAAGTGCTTCCTCATTATACAAAGTGACCAATTGATAACAAAGTTTATACTAAATCAGAAAAACCATGGGTTAATGTAGTTACTTGGCTCCAGAATATGCTCAAAGTGGACAAATCACAGAAAAAACTGATGTATATTCCTTTGGGGTAGTATTAGTGGAGCTTGTTACAGGACGGAAAGCTATGGACATAAACCAGCCCAGGGGCCAGCAGTGCCTCGCCGAATGGGTACGTATGAGTAAGAAAACTCGAGATCATGTGGAAAATCATATATTTGCAAAAGTTCATCAAATCTTTGATACAGATATTATGTCTTGCATAGAATATTTAAGATACTGATAATTAAGTTGTAATTTTTATCCTTTTCCATTCCATAATTACGCTGATGTGTGTGGTGAGCAGGCAAGGCCTTTGCTAGAAAAGAATGCCATTAGCGAACTGATAGACCCGCGGTTAAAGAATTGCTATTCAAAGCAAGAGGTTCAAAACATGCTGCAATGTGCTTCCTTGTGCATCAGGCGAGACCCTCATTCCAGGCCTCGCATGTCTCAGGTATCTATGACTTGCTGTTATCATGTTTCCCCTTCTCAATGCATCTTCATTTATGATTAGAATCACTGAAAAAGGTTAAGTATGATGATATGTATCTTTGGTTTGCTATATACAGGTGCTTCGGATTTTGGAAGGCGATGACATTCCTGTTAATTCAGTAAATAATTGAAGGAAGGAGGTCCTTATGAGGACAGTTTCTAGACAACCCATTATCATAGCAATACAATTTTGTACTTTCCCAAAGAATAACAGAAACACAATATATTTCGTAGGTAATTACTTTTTTGTTTGTTGTAGTATATTTGTAAGAGACATATCCCTGTACTCAAGTCCATACACGTTATAAGTACCATATATATTGAAGTTGATGAGATTTCATTCAATTCTTCCTCTTTCATGTTGCTAAATGAAATTGAATAGCTGGAATTTGGTAGACCCTAATAAATTGTCTTCTTGTTAAATTACCAAATTGTTTTAAACATGTCCAAGCGAATTTGCAAAGTAAACAAGTGGGCCCAATTGGAGAAAAATAGTTAAAATTTGGGCCTAATTGACAAAAAAACGTTGGGCCCAAAAAGTAGAGAATGCTAAGTCCGGATGTTTCGGCGGTGTTGAAATCTTCCGACCAAACAAAATGAAAACTCTAGTATGGAGAACACTCTCGGGCGAGATCACTGCTAAAACCCCAATATCTGAATAAAAACTCAATCTCCACTCAAACCCAGCGAAACCCTAAAAATGGCGTCCATAGACCCAGAGATAGCGAAGACCCAGGAAGAGAGGAAGAGGATGGAGCAGCAATTGGCCTCACTCAGCTCCGTCACCTTCGATACGGACCTCTATGGCGGCAATGACAAGGCCGCCTACGTCTCCTCAATCCCAGTCAACGACGACGACGAGAACTTGGATTCCATGGACAATGAGGTGGCTCGAAAGTTGGCGTCTTACACGGCCCCCAAGAACCTCATGAAGGACATGCCGAGAGGCGGCGAGGAGGACGAGGATTCGGGGTTCAAGAAGCCGTCGAAGATTATTGACCGTGAAGATGATTATCGACGGCGGAGATTGCAGCGGATCATCTCGCCCGAGCGGCACGACCCGTTTGCGTCGGGAGAGAAGACTCCGGACCCGTCTGTGCGAACTTATGCTGATGTGATGAGAGAGGAAGCGGTGAAGAGGGAGAAAGAGGAGACTCTGAGGTTGATTGCTAAGAAGAAGAAGGGGGAAGAGGAGGCTGCGAAGGCAGCGGGGCCTGAAAAAGGCGACAAGGCGGATAAGGCGGTGGCTGCGGCTGCGGCGGCGAGTCAGAAGAGGAGGAATAGGTGGGACCAGTCGCAGGATGAGGGTGGAGCCAAAAAGGCCAAGACTTCGGATTGGGACTTGCCGGATGCTACTACTCCGGGAAGGTGGGATGCGACCCCGACGCCCGGAAGGGTTTCGGATGCGACTCCCTCCGTGGGGAGGAGGAACCGGTGGGACGAGACACCGACGCCAGGGAGGATGGTGGATTCCGATGCTACTCCGGCTGGAGCAGTTACTCCCGGTGCTACTCCGGCTGGGATGACCTGGGATGCGACGCCGAAGCTTCCGGGGATGGCCACGCCGACCCCAAAAAGGCAGCGGTCGAGGTGGGATGAGACCCCTGCGACCATGGGCAGTGCGACCCCAATGGCTGGGGACACTCCTGCTGCGGCCTATACACCTGGTGTGACTCCTGTTGGTGGAGTCGAGCTGGCTACGCCCACCCCCTCGTCCCTTAATCTGCGTGGCTCGATTACACCGGAGCAGTACAATTTGTTGAGGTGGGAGAAGGATATTGAGGACAGGAATAGGCCATTGACTGATGAAGAGCTGGATGCTATGTTTCCGCAAGAAGGATATAAGATTTTGGAGCCACCCCCGACGTATGTGCCCGTTAGGACTCCGGCAAGGAAGCTGCTGGCGACCCCAACCCCGATGGGGACTCCTCTTTATTCTATTCCGGAGGAGAATCGCGGGCAGCAGTTTGATGTGCCAAAGGAGCTGCCTGGTGGGTTGCCGTTTATGAAGCCAGAGGATTACCAGTACTTTGGGGCATTGTTGAATGAAGACGAAGAGGAGGAGCTGTCCCCTGATGAGCAGAAAGAGAGGAAGATTATGAAGCTTTTGCTTAAGGTTAAGAATGGTACGCCACCACAGAGGAAGACAGCATTGAGGCAGCTTACTGATAAAGCGAGGGAGTTTGGTGCTGGTCCTTTGTTTAACCGAATTCTGCCTTTGCTTATGCAACCCACTTTGGAAGACCAAGAGAGGCATCTTTTGGTTAAGGTAATTGATAGAGTGCTGTATAAGTTGGATGAATTGGTGCGTCCTTATGTGCATAAGATTCTTGTTGTGATTGAACCTTTATTGATTGATGAAGACTATTATGCGCGTGTTGAAGGGAGAGAAATTATCTCTAATCTTAGTAAAGCAGCTGGTTTGGCTACTATGATTGCCGCCATGCGTCCAGATATTGATAACATTGATGAATATGTTAGGAACACTACTGCAAGAGCTTTCAGTGTTGTCGCTCCTGCTCTTGGTATTCCAGCGCTGTTGCCATTCTTGAAAGCTGTATGTCAGAGCAAGAAATCATGGCAAGCACGGCACACTGGGATCAAGATTGTTCAGCAGATTGCCATTTTGATTGGGTGTGCTGTTCTTCCCCACTTGAGGTCGCTTGTGGAAATTATAGAAAATGGTCTGAGTGATGAAAATCAGAAGGTCCGGACTATTACTGCACTTTCCCTTGCTGCTCTTGCTGAGGCTGCTGCTCCGTATGGTATTGAAAGCTTTGACTCTGTCTTGAAGCCATTGTGGAAGGGTATTAGGTCTCACCGTGGTAAGGTTTTGGCTGCCTTCTTGAAGGCAATTGGTTTTATTATTCCTCTTATGGATGCATTATATGCTAGTTACTATACAAAGGAAGTCATGGTTATTTTGATTAGAGAGTTCCAATCTCCTGATGAAGAAATGAAGAAAATTGTGCTCAAAGTGGTGAAGCAGTGTGTGAGTACAGAAGGTGTAGAGTCTGATTATATAAGAAATGATATTCTTCCTGAGTTTTTCAGAAACTTTTGGGTTAGAAGGATGGCTTTGGATAGGAGAAACTACAGGCAACTAGTGGAAACAACTGTGGAGATAGCCAACAAAGTGGGTGTTGCTGATATAGTAGGGAGAATTGTTGAGGATCTCAAGGATGAGAGTGAACCATATAGACGAATGGTTATGGAGACAATTGAGAAGGTAGTTGTGAACTTGGGTGCATCTGATATTGATGCTCGGTTGGAGGAGCTTCTCATTGATGGTATTCTTTATGCTTTCCAAGAGCAGACCAGTGATGATGCAAATGTGATGCTTAATGGGTTTGGTGCAGTTGTGAATTCTCTTGGGCAGAGGGTGAAACCTTACCTTCCCCAGATTTGTGGTACCATTAAGTGGCGCTTGAATAACAAGAGTGCAAAGGTCAGACAGCAGGCTGCAGATCTTATTTCGAGGATTGCTGTTGTCATGAAGCAGTGCCAAGAGGAACAACTGATGGGTCATCTTGGTGTTGTCTTGTATGAGTATTTGGGAGAAGAGTACCCAGAGGTTCTGGGATCAATTCTGGGCGCATTAAAGGCAATTGTTAATGTTATTGGTATGACAAAGATGACACCTCCTATAAAGGATTTGCTTCCCAGGTTGACTCCTATTTTGAAGAATAGGCATGAGAAGGTTCAGGAGAACTGTATTGATCTTGTTGGTCGTATTGCTGACCGTGGTGCTGAGTTTGTTCCAGCAAGGGAGTGGATGAGAATCTGTTTCGAGCTTCTTGAGATGCTCAAGGCTCATAAGAAGGGTATCCGCCGAGCTACAGTGAATACATTTGGGTACATTGCTAAAGCCATTGGCCCACAAGATGTCTTGGCAACTCTATTGAACAATCTCAAGGTGCAGGAGCGTCAGAACCGTGTTTGCACCACCGTGGCAATTGCAATAGTAGCTGAAACCTGTTCTCCTTTCACAGTTCTGCCAGCGCTGATGAATGAGTATCGTGTTCCAGAACTTAATGTGCAGAATGGTGTTTTGAAGTCCCTTTCTTTCCTTTTTGAGTACATTGGTGAAATGGGTAAAGACTATATCTATGCAGTGACCCCATTGCTTGAGGATGCCCTCATGGACAGAGATTTAGTTCACAGGCAAACTGCAGCTTCTGCTGTCAAGCACATGGCTTTGGGAGTAGCTGGACTGGGTTGTGAGGATGCGTTAGTCCACTTGCTGAACTATGTATGGCCAAACATATTTGAGACATCTCCACATGTTATAAATGCTGTCATGGAAGCCATTGAAGGGATGAGAGTGGCTTTGGGTGCTGCTGTTGTGCTTAACTACTGTCTCCAGGGGCTGTTCCATCCTGCTAGGAAGGTTAGAGAGGTGTACTGGAAGATTTACAACTCACTGTATATTGGAGCTCAAGATGCTCTTGTGGCAGCCTACCCTATGCTGGAGGATGAGGAACATAACGTGTATACGAGGCCGGAGTTAATGATGTTTGTATGAACTGCAGTTTTTATGTAGCCAAGGTCGAAGCGGGGTACATGAGTAATAGAATCCTACCGGAAATATGTTTAGGGAATTTTTCCCTTTGGCTATTGTAGTTTCTCTGAATCAGTATTATTACAAAACTATTTTGACTTCACTGTGCTTTCTTATTCCATTGTCTTCTATGATTGGGGTATTGCTATGAATAGAACATGTAATCTTAAATGATCTATGGTGCTGAGTTTTGTGTCTGTGCATATACAATTTAGTTATGTTACTTTCTGTAATGGTTTATGCAGCTTTACCTTACCAAAAGCTCACAAGGATGGATTGCTCTGCAATACTTGTGACAATAACTAATTAACTATCATCTGAATATGTGTTCCAGTTTACTTAAACCTAACTGTAAGAGAAACATAAAATTGTGGATGATGAAATTTCATTCTATTCATCATCACTCAGTGGTTGCTACTTGCTACATGAAATCGAATGACTGGAAATTTATGGATAGAAAGCATCTTCATGTTATTATAGTGATTGTCAACTCTTGTTTGAGAGTTTGATAGGTTATGTTACCACTATCATTGCCGATCACCCATTCATAATATTTGGGCCTTGAAAACATAATACACCAAACTGTTTTAAACATGTTTCAAATTCATTTGGTTGTGATTCTTTTGAGATCCAGACCATGATTTTGAGTTTAGGCTCCATGGAAAGTGTAGGACGGAAATCGACAATAATGTTACCGATATCAAAATAAATTTCAACATTTTCAATTCAATTGATGCTATATGTTTCATCTGTTAAAATTTGAGCTCATTTAAAATTTGTTCCAGTCTATGCCGACCACTTTTTGCTGCTGAGTTGACCATTCTCTTATTTTTTTTTCCCTTTTTGCCCCTCTAGTAAAAAAAATATATATATATTTTCTCTCTTCTTCCTTCTCTCACCAAACCACCCA
>QANT01000938.1:0-16070 GCA_003254885.1 Purshia tridentata
ATTCTTGCTAAGTTAAAATTTAATTTTGAGTTTTTATTGAGTTACATTTTGATTTAATCTTTTTGTTCTAACGTCATATGTCAAGAGTTACACTTTATAATTTCGTAAAATTACACTTGACTTAATTTTTTCCCTAGAAATTTTTTGTTTTTTTGTTTTTATATTTTTATAGCTGAAATTTTTTTTGTACTTAAAATGTATTTTGTAGCTTATTAATAAATAACTATATTTTTTGTGGCTTAAAAATCAATAAATTTAAAATTTGGGTTTATGACTAAAACATATAATAAATTGTGGCTTTTTAATAAAGCACTCTAATTATTAGCCCTAACAATGAATGGAGGCAATGAAAATTGATAAATGTATTTCAATAAATGTAAAGAAAGTTTAAGATGAAAAAGCAAACCGTTGATTTTGTTTTTAATTTTTAATTTTTTTTATTCATCCTTTAGAATTGATTTAGTCTTAAGAAACTAACAAAGTCTGTGTGGCTGTGGATCGATCTTGATTGTTCATTGATGTGAGTTTGACGTTAAATCTCCCACCTGGGTTTGACCGCATAGGATCCAAGACCTTGCTCGTCCCCTCCTATTCGTGATCCACCAACTCCATCCCCACAAGCTTTCCTCTAGCCTCTGACTCCGTTCCTCAGTGTAATAGAGTTTTTTCTTTTTGAGGCACATCTCTATTCTAGTAAACACCAAATGATTGATGACCAATTAGAAATAAATTTACAAGAAACATTTCCCAAAGGATGAAAGGACCATGACCTTTTATCAACAAAACTCAGAAAAAAACATTAAATAATCAAAATCAAAAAATCATTTCGAAGAACACAACCTCACACACAATCCATAACTCATTTGACAAAAGAAACCCCCAACCAAAACAAAAGAGCCCCAAATTCGAAATCTAAATTCAGATTCTAAAATTACAGATTTGAAATCAATGAATACATTATAGCCTTTTAGGAGATTCTGAGGATTTAAGAAAACCATACCAAGCGATCGAAAGAGGGAAGGACCTTGTCTGCGAAGTCGTCTTCCATGGCTATTTGTCTCACTTTGAATCAGTCACTGAAGAGAGATCGAGAGAGAGAGAGAGAGAGAGAGAGAGAGAGAAAGAATATCTAAACTGTTTCAGTCTTCAGATAAGGAATGGCACAATCGGAAATAAAAATGAAAACTTAATATATAAAATTAAAATATGGACCAGATAACTTAAATTGTGAGTCGTAAGCAACATAACTGGACCCACTGGAAACCCCAATTAAAAGGTGGGTACCCACTGGAAACCCCAATTAAAAGGTGGGTTTTATGGGAAGGTGAAAGCCCAAAAGGGGGACATGAATAATTATCTGTAAAAAAATATGATAAGAATAATTTTATTGAAAAAATAAATTGTGCAAATAGTGTTGCTCTTCTAGAATTAAAAACCTTTTTATTTTAAATATTTTAAATATGGTTAACAATCTATTCTTTATGAGTCAAACCTGCCGAGCTCGAGCAATTTCATAGAAATATACGACAGCTTTACTGAAATCTCTCCCTCTCTCTCTCTCTCTCTCTCTCTCTCAAACACCATTGTCTTCTGCTGCTTAAAGCTCAAACTGGCGACCATTGTAATCAAGCTCAAACATCATTCTGTCTGTTCTTCGTCAATTCAGAGCTAATCATACTTCGCGTTATCTCCATGGCTGCACCGTTATTCTCAACGCCATCGTCAATTTAGAGTACGTGTTTCAGGTACTCTATCTGTCTCTCTACACTTCCACCTTTTTTTTCAGATAAAAGAAGATTTTATTTTGTTCCGTCTGTTTGGCTGCCGAGAAATATCTGAAACAAAATAACTTGAAAATTGATTAATTCTGGATGTGTTATGTTGATTACTTGGTGTTTACCCACTGTACCGTTAGCCAATTTAGTCGGATTCTGTGCAGCCGCATGTGGAAGATGTTGCGCATTTTCGGAATTGTGAATGTTGATTCAGGAATTTCAGATTTACATCGATATTTAAGATTTGTTTAAGTAGTGTTCAATTGATAGTTATTTAGACGTATCTGCTTTTAGTTTATGCAAATTTTGTAATGGAGAAGGAAATTATGGGTACAGGGGTTTTGAAAGAAAGATATAAGATGAAAATGGTGAAGTACACAATAAGAAGAATGCTAGGTACGATAAATATAATTTTTTTTTGGATTAATTTTCATGGGAGTTTTGAACTCAGGACCTCCCCTTGTGATTGGGTGTCATCCATTAGACCAAATGGTCATTGGCCTAGGGACGGTAGATTGGTTATGTATGTGTTTTCCTTGGAAATGTTGATGTGACAAAAGTTCTCATCTTTGGCAGTCTATGACGTGTATTTTAGGCACACAAAGTGTGCAAACTAATAAAATTTGAAGCCAAACTGATGCATGCTAGCTTGAAATTGAAGCCAAACTGTTTCTGTGTTTCAAACTAATAAATTTGAAACTTTTGTTTGTGACGGCCAGTGGTGCTGATCGGCATGCATGGACTTCTCATTGCTAGATAGCTCGAAATTGAAGTCAAACTGTCTCTGTGTTTAGACAAAATATGTGGGTTATTTTAATTGACTCTCCCTTCATTTGACTTCCCTTCAAATATTACTATTTTGCCTTCTTCCTTTTTTCAGTCCTCTTTGTTCTTATAAATGAATCAGTTTTGGTTGAATCAGTTTTGGTTGTTTTTATTTAAGAATTAAGGGCCTTCACAAAATTACAAAGATCATAGAATATGACTCTGGCGGCGACTCAATGTGTCAGCTCAATCCCAGCATACCCAATTTATAAGCATCCGCACAAAACTCCTCGGTCTCTCTCTTGCAGAATCCTATCAAAATCATCGGACATAGTCTCAGATGTTAGAACTCCACAGTCAACCTCTCTAACTTCTGAGCCAAGAAGAGAGTGAGTTTCCTAGTCACGCTTTTCACATACACGTAATGGCATTCCCATGGAACTCACCTCGTGAAATTGGAATTGTGCAGGTGTCAGTGCTTCAATCTTTACAAGGAGCAGGTTCCGTATGGTCAGGCGTGGTCTTGGCAGAAGAACATAGTTAAGCAGAAAAAGGCTCTAATGGAGAGGAATGTGGATTGCCCGGACTCACTGTTTGTTCTTCAGCATTGCCCTGTGTATACAATGGGGACTGCTAGTTCAGAACAATTCCTTAATTTTGACCTCAAGGATGCACCTTTAGATGTTTATCGAACCGAACGCGGGGGCGAGGTTACATATCATGGTCCTGGTCAGGTACTATTCGGTGCCTGAATTTTACATTTAAACTTTTGAATATGTTGTTTACATTGTGATTTGGACATATGAGCCCTTGGTGTTGACATAGGAATCAAATTCATTCCACATTAATTGTTTACAGCTAGAGGGTCAATTGATTTCTGTTGGATCTATCTTGGAACTGAACTTTGATGAATATCTGTTGCACTGTAGATAGTTATGTACCCCATTTTGAATCTTCGAAATCACAAGATGGATCTTCATTGGTACCTCAGGTCACTTGAGGAGGTGATCATCCGTGCTCTTTCAAAGACATTTTCTATCAAGGCATCCCGGCTCAAGGGCTTGACTGGGGTTTGGCATGGTATGCTTCCTATTTGAAAGCTAAGATGTTTTGCATTGCTTTTGTAATAATAGCATATTGTCATTTTCATCTGGCTGCTATCATCATTATCATAGCTTCCATTAAAACTAGAGAAGCCTTCTTTCCCTGATTTAGTATTGTTAAAAAGATGAAAGAATATTAAGAAAGATATTGAAAATTGAAAGCATTGCTCCTTTATGTTTGCATATAACTTTTCTTCAGGAAACCAGAAACTGGCAGCCATTGGAATTCGAGTATCTCAGTGGATAACATATCACGGGCTAGCAGTGAATGTCGCCACAGATTTAACCCCTTTTCATTGGATAGTACCCTGTGGGTTACGAAACTATCAGGTTGGAAGCATTAGAGGGTTGCTAGGGGAATTTCAGTCATCCGTACCTGATCCTGATGATGGCCAGCTACTTGATATTGCATGTAAATCTTTGATTAATGAGTTTTCACAAGTTTTTCAGGTTAGAATCAATTATGAAACCATCTCAAAGTTGGAGCTTCTAGAAAGTGAACCTGTAAGTCCTTTCTCTAAAAGAGGAACTACTTTAGTTTAGGGATAGAGCCCAACATTTCTAATTCTTTGTCGGTGCACAACATATTTGACATTTTAACACTCTTGAGCATTTTCATTTTCAGTCAATACCTGTATTAGCAGGCAATCACACTGCTCACAGTTCAAATTGGTGTGACCACCTCTGGCATTTCTCTTAATTTAAGTTACATGTTGCTTTGAGCCTGTTCTACACCTTGCTGAGGGGGTTTGTGTCATTTAATTATTTTTAAGAGGATTCTAGGTTCATCATCAAGTAGAATATTAGTCACTTAAATCCTAGGAAGCACCGACACTCCAAAGAGGTGGAGTGTCAGGTGTCCGACACTCCGACACTGTCTGACACACCGGGACACGCGTCCAACACGTATCCGACACGGCTATAGCCGTGTCCGTTGACTTTTTTCAAGTTTGACTCTTCGACACGTCGCTGACACGCAGGGACACGGCAAGGGACACGAAAATGGGACACAGCAAGAGGTTTTTAACCAAAAACCAAAGCATTTCTTAAAACAAGAAAAAAGCTGAAAGAGAGAAAGAAAAGAGGAAAACAAACCAGAGAAAGAGAGAGAGAGAGAGAGAGAGAGAGAGGCAGATCGGCGACTGACTAGGCGTCGCGAGGAGATCAGCGACTGACTGGGCTTGGCGTTGGGCGTGGCGACTGCGTGTGGCGACTGCGTGTGCGAGGCAGACGGTGCTAGGCGTGGCGACTGGCTGTGGTGAGTGTAAATTACAGTCCAGTAGTTAAAATTAAAAATATCAGAAGTAACATAAAAGAGAATTTCCCCAATAAAGTACACGAGTCGAGTGGTTTGATTTCCTTTGTAAGCAGGAGTGTCCCGATCTCGAATTTTTGGAGGAGCAGAACTGCAGCCCCTGCTCTAAGCGAGCAGAGCAGCACACTGTTCAACGAGTATATCTGAAACAATGGCAGCACACACCCATTTACTCACTAGTGATACTAGATCATGGGCCGCAAAAAAGCCCAACCGATGATCATCAAGCAAGAAAGGCCCAACAGAGGCCCATCACATCTCTTTTCAACATTATATATCATTATTAATTTATATTTTCATATTGAACAAAAAACAACGGACAAAATCATTAATATTAATATCTTAATATTGATGATAATTTGATTTTTTTTTTTTTTGGGTCTTGTCTGGGTAATCAGAGAAGGGCTGAGTATTAAGATATTAACTTAATAAATTAATATATTTAAATATATATTATTTAAATAGACGTGTCAAAGCCGTGTTGTGTCCTAGTTTTTTTGAACTTTATCGTATCGGCGTGTCGTGTCATGTCCCGTCCCCGTACCCGTATCGGTGTTGGTGCTTCCTAGCTTAAATCAAATGAGTTAGTAACTTTTCAGCTGACCAGTTGAACTATTATTCTTTTGGCTTATTTGCACATTTACCCTCTCTAGCTATAGTTTTGTCTCACTTTACCCCCTTAAAGTTTATTGTATCAATTAACCTCCCACAAGTTTCTATCGTGTCTTACATAACTCAAAATCATCAAGTCCGTCAATTCCTTTATCAATTTACCCATTGCCACGTAGATGCCACGTCAGCAATTCAAACAGTGGAATGGATAAACTTGATGATTTCAAGTAATGTGAGATAGGAAATTTATAGGGGGCAAATTGGGACAATAAACTTTAAGGGGGTGAAATGAGACAAAACTATAATTTTATGGAGTAAATGTGTAAATATTCTTTTCAGTGATATATTTTAATAAATGATTACAAGTGGGATAAGCACTGAGAACGAAGGTGAAAGTATGTAATTGTAAGACTAGTGGTGATGTCAAATTATTTTTACTTCAAGATTTTAAATGGATATGTTGACAGGTTGGTATGGATTTTATTTCCTTTATGTGTTTTCTATACTTTGACACAAGGGCTTTGTGCCTATTTGGTTCAAGTTTTGATACGTATCTAATGAATGAGATTTTTTTCTTATGCAGAAATAGAAATAGACAAGAAGCAGCGCTACGTTTGGTGACGTAGCGCTACATTTGGACCACTTGATATCTCTGTTTCGGCACCAACTCCGCTTCTCTCTTTCCGTAAGAGAGAAGCGTCCCTAATGAATGCTCTTTCAAAGATCAATCGATAATTACTTTACGAAAGCCTTGCGCACTTAATAATGGTGGAGGCTTAGCCCTATCTTATTAATAAAGAGTTGCCTGCCTGGCCTTGGTTTTTCGTATTTATTTTGTTGCTTGTTAGGTTTTGGCCTAGTTTTTGGTTTTCCGCAAGTGTTTAATGTAAGCTGTTCTGGAAAGTAAAATTGATTTTGGCTTTGGGGTTGATAAGATTAATGTGTACATCAATAGGCTATTTAAACAACACTTAAAATCTTTTTATTAAAAACAAACTTTTGGATGAGTGAAAGATGAGCATAAAATTCAAATCCGTCTAAAAATTTTGAAACTTCATTCTACGCCAGTTTAGGTAAATATAAAAAAAGAAAAAAAGCAAAAAACACTTTTTTTTCACTTACTTTCACATTTTACCTAAGTTAGTCTAAAATTAAATTTCATCTCAAATAAGTCCAGTTACTCAATAATATTGCACAAATTGGTTCTTTCCATTAACTTTGGTTCAATTACCATCAATTTATGTCATGTGCCGAGCACGTGGGATTTTTTAAGGACAAATTAAGACTTTTCCATGCCATCTCCTTAACTCCACCGCACCCCTTCTTCTTCTTCTTCCTTCTTTATTTCTTCTTCCTCCTCTTCTTTCTTTCATTCTTCTTTTGCAACACACGCCGCAACCCACCTCATGTCTTATCCCCCCTTCTTCAATACACACACTTCAATATGAAATAAACTACAGATCATATAAATCTAAAAAAATCTATTTATTATATATTAAGCAGACAAGGTGATTGCTGCACCCACCAATCTAATCACAAGTGCACTCATGTTCTGATTCATCTTCTTTGTTCTCTTCCAGGAATAATTACAACTTTAATTTTGATAATTGATGACTTTGGTCGATGATTAGAGCATCAAATTAAGCTACTTATCTAAAACCAGATGATGTGCTTGAATTATTTTTGAGTTTCTAATTTCAGTATGGGAAAGTTGGAACAACCCATCTCCATGACAACAATGTGTTTGATGTAATGCTCGAGAGAGGAGGAAGCAACAGTGTCAACAAGAAAGGGGTTGAGCATGGCAACAGGAAGTGGTTGAAGATGTTTAGGCTTCCTAATAATGCGAAGGTGGATCAGATTAAGGCTTCTATGGAGAATGAGGTTATGTTATGAGTGTCAAAGTTCCCAAGGTGGAGGCCAAAAAGCCTAATGTCAAAGCCATTGAAATCTCTAGTTGAAATTGAGAAACTAAGATCGTGTCTTTGTAAAAAGCTCCGCTATGTTAGTCCTGGCTGGACCACTTGGTTTGAAACTAATTTTTGATAGTATACCCTTGTATTCAAGTGGTCTCTAATTTTTCTTTCTTCATACATGGAAACATTTTACAGGTTATTAATTCTCTGTTAATTCAACTTTGGTTCAAATTATTAATTGGATGGACTTGATGATAGCAAGGAGCGCCGTTGGGTTGATTGATTTGCAGGTGATGGAGGAGGGAGTGATGGGCCGGCCAATGCAATGGGTGAGAGGGGGGCTGTTTGGGATTAGGACATGGGGTGGGTTGGGGCGTGTGTTGCAGAAGAAGAAAAAGAAGAAAAGAGTGGGGCCACTTGACGTGGGACAGGTTAAGAAAAAATGAGATGGCATAAAAAGTCTAATTTGCCCTCAAAACCATGTGCGCGGCACATAATTTAAATTGACGTAAACCAAAGTTGACGTAAAGGACCGACTAGGGCCATGTTACTAAGTAACTGAACCTATCTGGGATGAAATTTAGTTCGTGGACCAATTTAGAAAAAATGCAAGAATAAATGGACAACTGGTGCATTTTTCTCTTAAAAAAAAATACAAGACTATAGAAAATAGATAAAGCAGTGGAGACAAGTTCTTGCATGAACATAAAAAAAATTTATGTGCTTTATTTCATGTTATTACAATGGAAGAACTTTGAGAATTCAAAGCATGCTACAAAAAACTTGAAAAGTAATAAATTAATTACACGGCAGGAAGAGAACGAAAAAAGAAAAATGAAAATTCGATGATTTTTCTCTTGGAATTGAAATTATAAACAAACAAAATTCTTGAAGAATAAAATTTTTACTGCTTTACATTTTTCGGTGGACTTACCAATAGTAATTGAAAAAGGTAATCCCTAAGCTGAGGACTTGGGTATCTTGTACTGTTTCTTTAGGAATTGAGAGGCCTCTGAATCACTCCTGTGACACAGTATTCTCAATAGAGTCTTGGAATCAGCTCCAAGTTTGCTTCTACCACCTTGCATTTCCAGGCCACTGGAAGACTTCAAGTCCTCAATTAGTTCTCGAGTCTGCAAACAGAAAAAAAGTAGAAAGATAAAGAGAGATGGATATCAGACATTCTTGGAATTAATTCAAATCCACAAAGAAAGTAGAAAGTAGCATATTAGTAAACGGTGAATTATGCAAGCAGAAAATTTAAGCGGTCACAAACTGGTTATCTTTTACCTTTTAAGGACTAAGATTGTGTGCTGCGCGCGGATGTGCATGTGTGTGATTGTATGACAGTTTATGCTGGGGTAGCTCAATACCCAGTTTCAAATGGCAAGGATAACGGAGTAAGGAGCGAACAAAAGCATATGCAAGACATGCAAACAATGTGTGTGTGTATATCTGTTTTCTACTATGAATATATGTAAATGCAAATCAGCAGCTATCAAAACCATATCAATCTAAACAGAGAACTATAACATCACAGATTCACAATCAAATGGCCGCATATCAAAAAGTTTGCTTATATTAAAGCAGGTTCAACCAAACTTCATTCAAGAATCAGAACAAAAGGACTGTCCAGATGTACATTTTGCCTATCCACACTTAAATTTATAGTGAAATAAGATAGTGCCTGAAATAATCTGATTCACTTGTAAGTTTTAAGCCAGAGAAAAAAGAAAAAGAAAAAAGAACTAACCTCATAGCTGTGCAACTTTATCACATGCCGAACACGTGCTACCTGATTTTCAACCACTCCTCGTGGAAGCCCATCTCCTCCAGAAATAAAAAACTCCTATTAATCATGCCCAAAATGGTGCAAAATTAAGTGTAGGTTTATTTACAAATTTGAAGGTTCATGGAAAACTCTATATCACACAACGTAGGTAAGTCTTATCATGGAGCAATTTAAATGAATAAATAACACCAGTGTAATCCTTTAGCAATATTAGGTTCAAGCAATTGCTAAATGCTTCCTTTCCCAGTAAATTCTTTCTTTGCAACATACAGCAGAACAAGTGAAGAGTAAATTAGTCAAAAGGGATATGCAAATTCGTTGTTACATTATCTATCTTGATTTTAAAAAATTCATTATTTTTGGTAAAATATAACCTAATTGTTGTCCTATATCGCAACAGTTTAAGCTTTTCTGTATGATGATAAACCAACAAAAAATTTCATGGTATCAAGGTAGCGAACCCGTGTTCAAATCCCTGTAACGACAACCTCCCAAGATAAGTTGAATTTTCTAACAGCTTAAATTTTTTTTAGAACAATGGTAAACTGATAAAATATTATCACTTTTGACATTCAAAGGGCCAAAAAGCATATACCTTGAGGACCTCCAAATCTTCTTCTAAAATCCTTGCATCACCCAAAGAGAAAACTCTTGATGGGCCTCCATCTAATACAACACGCAGTAAGCCATCCTAAAAATAAAAGAGTTCCAGTTAAATAGAAATTAGAGGACCTTTGACAGATTTCTTGAAAGAAGCAAGGGTAAGGCATAAACCAGTGTTGCTTGAAGGAGACTTGTGACGATGCGATCCCTGAGTGGTTCCACAATTATATCACATAGTTGACTAAGTTCCTGCAGTAATTGACAATAACATCAGTCCTTTGACTTCAATATCAACAATACAAAATAATATAAAAAATAAAAATGGCATGAGCATGGCAATTTGGTTAAATGGAACTAATAACTTAAGCAACTCCCATATCTGCCTAATTTACAGGCATTAACACATGCAATAAGTTGATAGAGAAAGTCAAAAGACTCATTTTGTGGTTTTTGAAACCATAACAATATTTCTAAGCAAATCTAAGGATTTCAACTCCAGCAAAGGAAAGTCATATTTGACCCTATGCAATAACCAATTTTGATGTAGCGTGAGCCTGACTCATAACATTTATAAATCTCCAACCCATTTGCACTCCATGATCAAGTTGATGTGTCAGGTCCCAACTAGCAACTATCATCTGAAACTATTATTTAAGTTGTCGACAATCAAACAAACAAAGAGAAGGAAAAGAGATACTTAAAGTGAGGAACTTGAGTAATAGATGAGCTCTTTCTAACTCTTAGAATTTAACTCAAAATCCAAGGACGCCCCAAAAAGGTTTGATGGTTAGACATGCTACCACCATGCTCATGGAAATAGAATTAGGACTAAACAATTATATGCAACTTAAAGGTGAGATATAACAGGTAGCTCACAAACGGCATACTTAAAAGTGAGGAACTTGATTAATAGATGAGCTCTTTCTAACTCATGGATTTAACTCAAAATCCAAGGACGCCCGCAAAAGGTTTGATGGTTAGACATGCTACCACACCATGCTCATGGAAATAGAATTAGCACTAAACAATTATATGGAACTTAAAGGTGAGATATAACAGGTAGCTCACAAACGGCATACTTAAAGTGAGGAACTTGAGTAATAGATGAGTGAGGAACTTGAGTAATAGATGAGCTCTTTCTAACTCATGGATTTAACTCAAAATCCAAGGACGCCCCCAAAAGGTTTGATGGTTAGAAATGCTACCAAACCATGCTCATGGAAATAGAATTAGGACTAAACAATTATATGCAACTTAAAGGTGAGATATAACAGGTAGCTCACAAACGGCATGCAATGCGAGGGACAAAAGTATTTAGTACATCTTTCCTTCTACTTTGCAAGTAGGGGGAAACCAGATGAAACCCTGACAGATCAGTCATTGTGCCACTTAAGCACCTTTAACTACCACAAAAAAACAGCATGTAGCTTTCTATAGGGGTAAATCTTACCATATCAAGTGGTTCGATCACTGCTTCAAATCTAGAAAGAGAAACACTTGGTTTATATAAGTTGTCAATAAAAGGTTCCCTCAAATCCCAGAAGATAATTTTAGTTCCTGCAACAAGCAAATGGTCAATTAATCAGTGACCAAGTGTCACAAGAAGTTTTACATAATTTAGAAACACAATTGTTGTACCAGTGAACTCGCAAATTTGATCTATAGCAGCATTTATATCTTTTCTACTCCCATCAAACGTTTCCTTCTGCATGAAACTTTTTGATTTTTCACCCATGGATTTCTCTACAACAAAAGGTCAATATATCAAGCACTGAAACAATATGAGGACCAGAGAAGTAAAAGATCTGGACTGGTCTTTCCAAATACATAATATGAAGAAAAATCCAAGGACAAATCTTTACTAATTACAATTGAACAGAAATTACGGGCACTATCACATGAATATGGAAAGAGTGAAACACGACATTCCTAGATAGTAACTGAGAATTTTTCCTTTCCTAAAGATCCAAAATCAATGATCACATGCACTAAGATAACCAGAAAATACCGAAGATTTGAAATTTTTAATTGAATGATGACTAAACATAAATAGAAAATAAGTTACAGATGGTCTCAGGTTTGTTCATTTATCATATTAGGCAAAAAAAAACCACCTATTCAGAAAGCACTTCTATAGTAGCACATAAGTTTCCTTTTTTTCTTTACTTACCTTTACAACCTTCGGGGAGAAATATTAGGTTCATGTTGGAGTTGGTATATTTCATTTTCCAAAACATGTCTTGAATTGTAATTTTGAGTCACGTGTCATAAACATGCAAAAGCAAAAAGTGATACAACTCTACAATGATGCTGAAAATTCAATACCTCTCACAAATGAGAATTTAAGTTAAGTGGACAGAGAGACTACATGAATTATATTAGGGTTTAGGGTTTGCATTGCATTATCTTGAAATGCTTCCAAAAGTTTTTAAAGTGAATTATTTGATTTAAATGCATGAATTTTCATCAAAGTTAAAACAGTCATTTTGAAATACAAGAAAACATTTATTTTGCAGAACACCTTAAAAAGCTTAACCAAATGAAAAATCGCTCAAATAGATTATGCAATAAGATTACCATATAATTTTGAAACTTTTTTAAAAGGTTACTTTGTTTTAAACCTTTTCCCAAATGATTTTGAGTAAGTTTAACATTATTTCTGAGAAAATAAATCATACTTTATTTATGCATGGATGAACTTGTGAAACTGTTGTGATATTTAGTTTTGTGTTAAGCTGTTTACAAGTGTGGATAGTTGGTTGCCCGATATCTACACAGGTTATTTGTGCTCTAAAGCTTTAAATCACTGTTATCCTTTAACTGTTCAAAAGCTTTATAATTTTTGCAACCTTCATGGATATTGTTATTCTAGAGTCCTTAGGGTTGAGTTTATCATACACATCATCGAGTCTAAGTTTATGATAAGTCTCGAGAGCATATCATAGCCATTATAACATCATTTAAGTCATTGAACTTATTGCAGTCATTCAGAAGAAGCGTCTTGCACCTACATCTATGTTGCTTGGGTGTGCACTTGGAGATGAAGATTAGGAGTCTAGGTGAAGAGACAATATTCATATCTACTTATAACAAGAAATCTGAAAAACTTTAAAGAATATATATCCACCCCAGTACTATAACATTCTGGTATAAGGAGAGTCTTAAGTTATATTATGTGGTAAAATCAGACCCAAAAAAAAGAATTTGTGGTATAAGTGCATAATAATAAATAAGGGTAACCATGACAAAGTATCACATAGGTCAGATAAGTTCTTTGTCAATTGGCATAGACAATGCACAACCTAAACTCATGTAACTGCAAAACATTGCAAACAAATATAAACAACTTTTGGGCACATACTGATAAATTTTTGACGGGGCTTCTTCCTCATCCATCGCTCCCAAATGCTATCTTCCAACTTATTCAGCTGAGTCATTGCATACTGTGAAATAGCACATATTTTTACCCAAATGTTTTAAAGAATCATATATGGAAATCAAGAGAGCTCAGATTTTTTGACAAGAAGTTAAAGCTGAACTTACATAAAGTGTGTTTAACTGAACACAGAGTGTTGGAGTTGTTCGAACACTAATTTCAGTAGACCTTCTCTCATCAGGAAGCCTAGGGTCAAAAAGTTCCTTCTTTACAAAAGCTTTTATTCCAGCTTCCTTCCTGTATCGTGTGAGAATGGGTACAGGTGGAATTAAATCCTCCTTGGTAGCTGCATGACCAAAATCACAATTAAAGGTCCATGTTGGTAAAATAAGGGTAGATAACCCAAAAAAAAACACAAATGTTAAAATAATCTGTATAGCATGTAGAGAAAAAATGCACACCTAAAAATATAAGATAACAAAAAATAAAAGAACAATTTTCTTTATTTCTTTTGGGCACAAAATGACCATTCATTATTCGGGAACTTATTTATAACTTTAAGTCCCTAAATTCAAAGAAATTTTAAACAAAATATGTGCTAACCCAATACCCACTAAGAAAATTAATTATAGAGCAATTCTCCAGAAAAACGATTTTTCCCAGAAGATATATGAAACTAGAGTAAAGAAACCTAGATGTGATCAAAGAATTTCCATATAAACCACATAAGAATTCTAGTAGAAGTTTTTGAGGACTATACAGCACATCTATGTAGTGCCTGCCAGTTTAGAGCTGTACAAGTCACCCCTACTCTACTCTATGGTACAATCTCAAGAAAGCACATTGACCGAAACAAAAATCACAAGGGAACACAGGACTGAACGCACAACCTTTTTTAATGTGGAAAACCAACTAAAGAAAAAGTAAAAGGGGTGGGGGACAAAGCAAGACCTTATCTCTAGAAAATTTTCTGAACTCCTGCAAATTCTCAAGACTTAATTTGTTTTTTTTTTTTTAATCCAAATGTAATTCTCATGGGCAGCACATACCCAACTTGTCAATGACATGATTTGCAAACACTTGAAATGCATTGTCAACTCCACGAAACAAACTACTCAATTCTGTAGGTCTCATTGGCACCTTGAGATCAAAAAATTGGTCAACAGCCTGCATGAAAAATTTATTCACAAAGAATCAGTAATGTATATACCGCGACAAACGCAGATAATAGATTCGAAGGCCAAGTCCAACAAATACTTCCAAAATTGTAAGATTCCAAATGCAACAACTAACAAATTCAATAATTAAAGTATAATTTACTTTGACCTAAAATGCAATTTTAGATACTTCTTTAATTTAATAAAAGATTCCATTTCCCTTATCACCAACCTCCAATCAAAATTCTACATTATATTTAATCTGAAAATTATTCAAATACACAACCCTTTTGGATGAATAATAGAATTATTTGAAAATCCAAGAGAGCCATGGCTCAATTCCATTACATAGGTAGCCTTAAGGGATAAATTTAAACACCTTAATGGTTTTCCATTTGTCTAATATTTTGCTAGGATAATCTTTGAATAGAGACATACAAAATTAGCGGTTCGGATTGTTGAAATACAACATAAAATGGACCCCAAAAGAGATCCAATAAATAAAATTATTTGAATGATCACTCAATGTTAGGGGCCTGTGTACCGAGAACATATATATATAAAGAGGCACCTTCAAGTGTGGGATCCCACATTTAAATTTATCTGTGGGATCCCTCATGGACCCACTCCATATTGTATTTTGATAATTGAAACCGTCTAATTTTTGGGTTTCTATTGAAGGATCATGCTTGCAAAAAATTAGATTAATCGGAAATCACTTGACCGTTGATTAAATTATCACAATTTCAAGTGTTTATCAAAAAATTTTGTTCGTCTATTTATTTGAGCAAAATTTGATAGCTTAATAGTTTCCAATTTGCTTAATTTTTTGCAAAGATGATCTTTGAATATAGACTTAAAAAATAAACGGTTCGGATCGTTTAAATACTATATAAAATTGGCCTCCATGAGAGATCCCATAAATATGAGATCCCACACTTGAAGGGGCATGTATTTATATATATATATATAGGCAGGCCCCTTCCAATGTGGGATCCTATATATAATTTTATTTGTGGGATCCCTCATAGGGCCCCACTCTATATAGTATTTCAACCATCCAAACTGTCTAATCTTTAGGTCTTTATTCAAAGATTATTCTTGCAAAAAATTAGCTAAATCGAAAATCATTTGTCTATCTAACTTTAATCAAACAAATAGACGAACTAAATATCTTTTATGAAACCGTCTATTTATTTGATAAAAGTTAGATAGGCAAATAGTTTTCAATTTGGCTAATTTTTATAAGGATAATCTATGAATAGAGGCCTGAAAAATTGACAGTTTGAGTTGTTAAAAAAACTACATAGAGTTGACCCATCCCACAATTAAGTTTAAATGTGAGATCCCGCACTAGAAGGTATATATATATATATATATATATAGTAACATTCCAATAAGAGATCCACTTGTGGGGCCCACACGAGTTGTTTGTGTCGATCAGAACTGTTTATTTTTTACATCACCATTGATAGATCATTTTTTCAAAAAATTTGCCAAATCAGAAATCATTTGCCTATCTAATTTTGATGAAACAATGGACGGTTTTATCAAAAATATTTGGTTCGTCCATTTGTTTGATCAAAGTTAGATAGGCAAATGGTTTCCGAATTGACTAATTTTCTACAATGCTGATCTTTCAATAAAGATGTAAAA
>QANT01000939.1:0-38068 GCA_003254885.1 Purshia tridentata
CACAAATTGCGGATCGGATTAGATCGGTATAATATCCACAAATTGCGGATCGGATTGGATCGGTAAGCGAATTTTCGGTATATTTGTGCACCCCTAATATTCACTAACCAATAATTTGTCACTGGCCTCATTAGTTGTCTGCTCAGAGTTTGTATGCAGTGTGGAAATCTATGGTACGAAAATTAATATATAGAAGACGACAGGGTAGGTCCGGGGAAGCTTTGTGGCTGTAATGTATATAATGATGACTACGAATTCCATCATTTGGTCTTAGACTTGAGTGGTATTTATTTAGTTTTAGAATTAAGCTGTCTTGGCTAGACTCAATCTGGATAATTAGTTGTACTTGTACCCAAAACAAAAAAAACATGGATGATTAGACATTTTCTCAAGCACATTTGATGTTGTACCAGGAAATTGCAAGAAAAAAAGAGACATTCTCTAATACTGAATAGAAGTTGGAACGCTCTTTTACACTTCACATTGATATATTTTGAATGAAATTGTTAATATTTTCAGGCTCTTATAATTAGAGATCCAACCGTGTCATTGGCTTGGACTGTTGTTGGGCTCAGTATACTAAAATCTGTACTCCTCTTGGGCCTATATTATCTATCTGGACCTAAGTCGACATACAACCAAAGATTTCAATCCATTTTGTGAAGTAGTTGCCTTGCACTGAAGTTTTTATAACCAATGCCAATGGACTCATGAAAACAAAAAGTTCCTGAATTATTGGCAATCAGAGTGGCTCTCAAACTTTCAATTCACTTAATTCCCTCCAAATTTAGGACTAAATTGAGTGATTTGAAAGTTTTAATTAAGAACAATATATATTAAGGCGATAGAAAAGTCCAGTATATAATTGCATGTAATTAGGTTTATGAGTTTGACGGTGCAGATCAGAGACCCAGTAGCAGATATGCTGCAACATTTGTCTGGTCTTTATGGGGACCCACTGATGACTGATCCATCAATTTTAACAGGATGCGTGGGAAGTGCGTCTCGTGAACTTGAAGCCATATATGTCGTGGGGCAATAGAGAATTGGAGAGTGAGGTTGTCTTTGTCTTTTACTTATATATGTCACACTTTGGCAGCTAGCTTAGCTAATTAAGCTTCTTGTTCTTTTCAATTCACGCGTTCTTCATTTCATGTCCCTCACCTAGCTAAATCCAAAACCTTGTACATAAAACCAGCCAAACAATCCTCTTCACACCAATTAATTCATTTTAATATATATGATGCCATTGTTTGTTTATTTACTTTATATTATATGGTGCATGCGTTTGAGATCACATTCAGACTTCATGGATCTCAGCTAGCTCTAACATCTCTGTTGCCAACAATATTAGTACAATCGATTAATCATTAATGAGTCACGTATGGGGCAGAAACTCGGCCTCAATAATTAATTAAATAAGAATATTAGTAGCTAGTTATACGATAATGTCGTAAGACTTGTTTGTCTACAAACTCTTTGGTGCCACTGCGTGCGATACAAATAAGGCGAGGGGCGGCTCTTAAAAAGAATCAAACGGCCCTAATCGATCACTCTTTATTTATCTTTTTTGTAAATTAATGGAGCATTATTGATCATTAATTATTAGCTGGTATATCAGCTTTCAATGTATATATCTTAGTTTAGGCTCAGACAAAGAATCACGTGTGATATTCAAATAAACAATACTTGGCACATAATTATTACGTAAAATACATAATTCCATCTCTTTCTTTGACTAATGGGTAGTTTAGTCAAAGCAGGCAGCATGAACTGATATGTTTCGATTCAGTTTAGTACTCACAATACTTCTTCCCTATTCAATAATTAGCCTAATTATTAGTTCTATATAATTCCAAATGTAAAATGCTGTAGTTTTTGTTTGGTTTAACAACAATCAACACGTACATTTAATGATGTAACCTGTTAATTGGGAATAATGTAGCTTCGTGTTTTTAATTTATTCGTAAAACCATACGTGTATTGTTAAAGGTATATATAATGCCTTTTCAACGGTAAACTACCTAACGACAAGTATATATTTCACTGGTAATTGTTTCTTGACAATTATACGTCAAAGTTACATATATACGTTTCTGTATAATCAACCAAAATCAATTGCACTGACATATTCAGCTTTAATTAGTTCTGCTTTAACTTTCAAATTTTCCTAACATTGATTAATTATTAACGTATGAGAATTAATTAGTTGTGGTTTTTTTCTTATTTGACGTTTAACTGTTAATTTTTCTTAGTCGTTTAATAAAAATTTGAATTACAAATTCAATTAAAATCAATTTAATTAATAACTTTACAATGATAACATTTTCTTACCTTATCAATGGACATTAAACACTTAATCAACAAACTTCAGGGCCAAGGCCTTATATCATGATGGCCCAGCCTGGCTCCATGAATTATATATACTACAAAATACATACCAAATACTTTTGGGCAGCCAGGAGATTAATAAGACTATATATATTTTGTTTGGAGTGACGATTTTTTGTACCTATTTTCTTGTTTTTATGTTATGATAAATGGACAAATAATGAAACAAAAATAAGTGGAATGTAAGTATACAAAATAAGAGTGTAAAAATTGCTACCCATTTTTCTACTAGTTACTCTATTCTCCCTGTATGACTTATCGTTTTCTAGTAATTCAATATATATAAATGCTATATAAATTAAGAAAAAAATAGTTGACAAAAGTATTGGGACAAATAATACCTTTCATAATATTGACGCCATAAACAAATTCCTAAATTTTAGACATTAACTATATATATATATGTGAAAATTAATGACGGCATCTTAATTTTTAAAAACTCTATGCATTTAAGAAAGAAACATTCCGTTACAGCCGTTATGATGAGTAATTGATTTGATTTATCATTACAGTTTATTATTTACCCAAAAAAGAAAGAAGGAAAAGAATGAGTGAGTGGCACGCATGCACCTCAATCCACTCACACCATCTCCACTGCGCTGCTCATCACAGAAACAGAGTGAGTGAGTGAGTCAACTCGTTTTGGTTGCAGAAAAAAGATAAGAGAGAGAGACATGGAGAGAATATATTGACACGAAGCATACATACAGTAAAGAAACAAACTCTACATGAGTGAGAGAGTACATGCATGATGCATGATGCATGATGCACTCTCTAGTAATTTTATAACTAATTCCATCACTATGAATTCAACGGTCAAAACAAACATCACTCACTAATCCAACGGCGATCGGTCGACCGGTCAAGGCGCGCCCTTCTCAGCGACTCTATTAACCAGCGCCAGCGCATTGCTGGTCACCTTCTTCACATTCTCCACCCGCCTACACACTTCCGTCTTCACCGGCCCGTCCGCCACATCAGCAAACCCGTCCGTACAAGTCTCCTCGTCCGTCAGCGCCGCGCTCATCCACGTCTGTACGTTGCTTATCTGAAAACGGAACGACCCGCCGGCGGCCGACCCGGCCTGCGACCCGAGCTGCCTCATCTGCTTCAGCGACCCTCGAATCTCGTCAACGGCGTCGCCCAAGTTGCTGAAGCAGTCGTGGATGGCCGCGGCGGTGCGAGGGGCGGCGCCGTAGTCGGCTTGGCTGGAAATGTTGGAGACGTAGGCGGCCATGCGCTTGGCCTTGGAGAGGCTGACGCCGATGGCGACCTTGGCGAGCTGAGCCGGGTCGTTCTGGATGGCGCTGGCGTAGCGAGAGAGGGAGTTGTAGCAGAGGTCCGGGTAGAGCGTGGTGCCGCAGCTAGTACGGATGAAATCAGTGTCGTTGGTGGTGGGAGTGGGGTCCGGGGATCCGACGGTGGGGATTGGGCGGAGGATGAGGAGGCAGAGGAAGAGTGAGAGTAGTAATGTCGTGGGTTGGTGGAGAGAGAAAGGGAATATGTGGTGCTTTGGAGACATGGTTTGTGTTTGTTTCAAAGGTTTTTTTGGGTCTATTGCTATTCTCAGAAGATGCTTCTAGTACATGTGATTTGGGTGAGGGTATATATAAGTAGGGGACTTGGACCTCTCCTTTTTTTCCTCCTCTCCTTTTCTTTTCTAAAATTTTAGACCAATAAAAGTCTTTTAAACACAATCTAATAATTTAATTTTCTTCATTGATATTTTCACTGTGGATTGGATTCTTTTTACTTTCTAATTGTTTGGATTCTGTTTAAAATAATTCAAAGGAAGTAGAGAGAGTGATAGAAAAAGGTGAGTCTCATTACAGCAATTCATATTTTGGGAAAAACATAAATATTCATTGCTTTCTTTTCGTGTTTTAAATAGTTAATTTATTTTAGACGTCTTGTGTATTTTTGGAGTCGAATTACTATTTATATAATTATATGTGACTTTTTAATGTACATGTCCGATTAGTTGAACTCTAATTTTAATTTTCTCAAGTTTAAGATCTCATATATATATATATATATGAACAATTTTCTGGTCACCCCAAGGGTGGACCTTAAGGTCCACCCCACCCTTTGATTTTATAATTTCGATAAATGTTGACACATAATCGGAACCGTTCATATTTTAGATCACTTATTATAGATCATCTATGCAAAAAATCAACTCAATCGGAAATCATTTGATTATAGAATTGTTGTCAATTAAATAGAAANAGAAAAAATCAACGGTTTAGTAAAAAAATCACTCTTTAATTCGGAACCATTCATTTTTTCTCTTTAATTTACAATAATTATATAACCAAATGATTTTCTATATATATACACTCAATCAATTTGATTATTTCATCCACTATTTTAATTTTAACTTTGACCTTTTCTACTTTAATGTTGAATTTTTCGATTCTTTGAGATTTAGTTTGGGCCCGCCTTGTTAACTTTTCAAAATATTGGTTAAAGTTGTTGCTCCACATTAAATAGGGTGTTTTATGAAGTTTTCCCATTTTTATTTTACTATTATTGCTTATTATTTAATTAATGGTGGGACCGTGGGACTTGGATTCTAGCGTGAAATGGGAACACAAAGCAGGGCCGCCCATTTCGCAGTGGCTTTTGAATTGCGGCTGCAGGTGGTACATGAACCGAGAAATTAACGTCCAGCAGTTGGCCAAAGACGTAATCAACGGCCACAATTAAGACATCATAATAACAATTGATTCAGTGCGAGTCGGGTACATCGTTATCTTATTTGAAAAATTAATCCTGGAATTAAATTTGACGGCATCTAAATTCTGAGAAGTTATTCAGTATAATTATAATACCGTTATACAATACAATATGTAAATTGATTAAAGTATGTAATATATAAAATAATTTATTAAAATTTGTAGAGAACTGTTACACTGTGACAGGTGGGCAGTGGAGGAGCCGACCATATTGTACGTTCTGGAGGCGGTTGGGTTTGGGTGTGTTAGTTGGAAGGGTTGAGAATTTAGGGGTTCTTTTTCTTTTGTTTACTTGGCCACTATTGGCAAGCGTGCAACTTTATGGTGTAGCAATGGAGGCTTTAGCAAGTAGTGGGTCAAAGTGTCCAAGTCCAACACATTATTAATCGCACCACCACAGAAATACAGAATCATTGTATGAGTATGAGCATTTTAGTTTTTGGAATGGAAAGAATGTCCATTATGTCCTTGGACATTAATTTCCAGGCATGCTCTGCGGTTCACGTACTATCAAACTATCAATGAAACCAAAAGATTGTGACTGCGCTAACAAATAACAAGTTTGTGAAATCTGTGTCCCAAATAAGCCCTTGTAATCCCAGCAATATATTTATATATATATATATATATATGAATAAGGTGTTGGAGCTTTTGGGAGACGATATAATTGAATCACGAGCTCATGATCGATCATCGGCGCAATTGACTCAAAGCAAGTAATCTCATGACTTCATTGTATTGATATGCGGACAGGATGAGGAGAACATCACCCTCATCCATGTAAAAGCTTGCCATAACTTACGAGTTTGTGTTTGTTGGTGGGACCCCAGATTCTCTTGGTTTAAAGTAGCAAGTTTTTCAAAAGAGAAAGATGGAAATTCCTATGCAATTGAAAATCACAGAGGTAACTATAGGTTAATTGTGTTTTAATATAAGATTATAAATAAAAGAAACCATGATTTCAGCTATAAAAAGCTAGCCGTCTCCGATGGCTCATTATGAACAAATGGCCCACCCGTGCAATTCATCATTGTGATTTAAAATTTTTGCCTAATTCAGCTGCGTTAAACAAGGGGAGATGTCTACCCTAATTATACAGAATTTTAATTAATAATGAGAGTGGACCCAAAATAAATAACAAACGAATAAGTTGAATTAAATAAATACCTAGCTAAATAGTAGATATTATACATGCACGTACTCAATTGCAGCTATTGTTGAGAGATATTCCACATTTCAGCTAGTAAGGCCCTCACATCTTTAATGTGGGATGTCTCTCAACAGCTACAAGGTTATATAAATGAATATCAATTTTTCATTATTGATTGCATATTTATAGTTTATGTATGTGTTATATATGCTAGGATTGCTATCTACCATTTTTAAATGGGTTTAAGTTCCCGTGTCAGAAAAAAAAAGATTAGGTTTTAAACTATATATAACCTTCATTTGACATGTGATTAATTTGTGAACTTTTGAAACCAATAAATAATAACACTCCAATGTATTTTAGATCAATTAATCTAACAATATTATTGAAATGGAATAAAAAATAGTTGATCATATCACCCCAAAAAAAGTATTGACCTGTTAAATCATGTGAATAGTGTGTTTGCCTTTAACCTCTCTATGCAGGTGAAATGATTTAAACAGAAAAATTATACGTCGCATAAGTTCGGTGGAGAACAAATAACCATCATCTGTTAGAAATTGATTAGTAGCTCACTAATTTTCCGGACCATGGTATAAACAAAAAGAAACCCTTGCTTCTGTTTCTTTTACTGTTTTTTTTTAAATCTCTCAATTGGATTACTAATGAATCAATCCGCTGATTTGATTACCCTTAATATGAGGAATAATTGTGGGCTCACTATGTGTCTACTCTACAAGTCAAACAAAAGTAGTGCTCTGTTCAGTGTCACTTTCAGTGTGTACGTCCACATTTACAGCAGTCCATGAAAGTTAAAGTCTTTGTCTAAGGAATTGAACCCAAATTGATGCTTTTATTTGAAGCTATACAGTAATTAATTAAATTAATGGCAGGCCGTAGTTATAGGTTTTTTTCTTTGTCGGCTATTGGCTAGCAATAGTTATCACTTACTTTTGTAGTTAATGATAATGGATGCTTCTTTGGTCAAAAAAAAAAATGATAATGGATGCTTGAACTGTAGTCTACGTGTTAAGAGGTGCGAATATTATTATTATCCTCAAAGATGTTCCAAAATTATGAATTGGCCATTGGAATTAAAAATGATGGGCTATTGGGCCGTCGTTTGTAGAGGGTTTACAAGCAAATTTGTTTCTTAAATTGGGCCGGGTTGTGGTTCAACCGAGCCGACAACTAGCGCTGCCAATCTAGGCCCATTGAAAGTACTAACTAGGCCGAGTAGTTTGGTTGAGATGAGAGTCGGAGAAGGAAAGAAGGAAAGCTGTAGCATCAACGTGGTAATTTGATTGGGTGTGTTTTTGATTAGGGAGTGAGAAGATTGGGTTACCACTTAACAAAATGGGTTAAGACAGCAGTACGTACTACTTATGGTGTTGTTGCATAGTTGCATGCACATGTTACATGTAAGTCCAATAATTGAATTTGATTTAAAGTTGAAAGTAACATTAACTGTCTCCTAATAATGTAGATTGGTTTTCCGAAAGCTAACTTTACTATGAAAATGATACCTAACAAGTCACATGCACCACTAATCCACTAACTGGGGACTAGCTAGCAAGACTGTGGCAACCTCCTCCAAAGCCGTATCTATAATGTAAGCTATATCCATAAATTAATTATCATTTATGAGGGACTTAAATAGGGATTTAATCAACCTTTTTACATGTGCAGTTATTGATTGAATTAGGTGCCACCTCCATTTTTGTAGCATATATGATTACTTTGGCCTGCTTTAAATTCTCTCAATTCATATTCCCATCAGACTCATTCTCTCAATCTCTCCACTCCACTACAAACTACATACTTCTCTATCTTTGGAAATTGCAATGTAAAATGAAATCACTCAATCAATGTTACTTTTTCCTCTAACGCTTTATGGGCCCAATCCCCCTCACTCCTTCCACGTGTCCTTCATCAAATCCCACCTCCCTCATACTTTCATAAATTCGTTTATGCAATCTACCCCACCGTCGCTTATACACTTTATACAAACAAATTTTACCGCCGCTTGGGTCCTCAAGACTGAACAGTCAAAGACCCAAGCGACCCAGCCAGTTGCGAGGCATGTTCTGCATTGGAATCCGAGCATCATCCATTCAGCTCTCTCCACGCGGTGCCCACCCATTCGCCTAAACTCTGGAATCCAATGACGTATTTTCCTTATAAAGAACCCACAACGGTACCTCTAAACTGCTCCTATCCCCAACAAAAATGGCGCCAAACACCTTCTGCTTCCCGGGGAATGTTCCCGCATTTCGCTTCGCTCTCGTCCTCTTCCTCCTCCTCCTCCTTCGTCCAATCAGCGCCGGCCACGACTACCACGACGCCTTCCACAAGAGCATCCTATTTTTCGAAGGCCAACGCTCCGGGAGGCTCCCCCCTGATCAACGTTTAAGATGGCGCCGCGACTCCGCATTGCACGATGGATCCACCGCCGGAGTTAGTCCCACTCCCTACACCCTCTCTCACCCTATCACTCACCCATTTTTTAAGCAAAGGAGAAGAAAATTTTAGAACTAACTCCGTGATTTTGTTTTACTGACATTCCTTTACAGGTAGACTTAACGGGCGGGTACTACGACGCCGGAGACAACATAAAGTTCGGGTTCCCGATGGCATTTACGACGACGTTGCTGGCGTGGAGCGTTATAGACTTCGGTAAAAACATGGGACCGGAGAATAGGAACGCCGTTAAGGCCGTGAAGTGGGGGACGGACTATCTCCTGAAGGCCACGGCAGTGCAGGACGTCGTTTTCGTCCAAGTCGGCGACGCCTACTCCGACCACAACTGCTGGGAGAGACCGGAGGACATGGACACGAGTCGCGCAGTGTACAAGATCGACAGGAACCACCCGGGGTCTGACGTGGCAGGTGAAACCGCCGCTGCATTGGCCGCAGCTTCCATCGTGTTCAGGTCACGTGACCCCGCGTACTCTAGACTGCTTCTGAATCGAGCCGTTAGGGTACGTCACTGTCACACACTCAGACTCACCCTTTTTTTAATCTCGGGTAAAAGTAAAATGTAGAAATATACTGCTTGCAGAATTAACCGTTTTATGTTTGTAGGTGTTCGAGTTTGCTGATAGGCACCGGGGGGCGTACAGCGCCAGCCTACGGAGAGCGGTGTGCCCGTTTTACTGCGACGTGAACGGTTTCCAGGTCAGCAAGCTTTTTGACTTTTTTGTTATATAACATTTCTGAATTTATGATCATAATAAGTACTGATTTTTAGCCGTTGGATCTGCGTGTAAGTCCAAAATTTGTGTGATTTTTTAATATTATTATTGTTCACATTGTAGGACGAGTTGCTTTGGGGAGCAGCGTGGTTGCACAAGGCATCACGGAGGCGCGAATACAGAGAATACATAGAGAGGAACGAGGTGGTGTTGAGAGCTGGAGATACCATTAATGAGTTTGGTTGGGATAACAAGCATGCTGGGATTAACGTCCTCCTCTCCAAGGTAATTAAGGTCTTATCTTAATTAATTAGTGAAGCAAACCCGTTCCCCATCCTTGATTAATTAATCCCTTGCCTGCTTTGTGCTTAATCATTATTCTATTAACTTGAACTATTTTATATATATCTATCATGCCATGTGTATGTGTGCTTATCTAAGTGTTTTTGTCTAAATCTGTGTTTTATTCTTTTTGTCCTTATACTCTTGTTTGGAATGTGGCAACTATTTCTTTAATCACCGTGTTAATTCAGAATAGGTTGTATGGTCTGCGAATCACGTGCATTGTAGAACCATATTATTAAATTTTTTTAAAAAAATAAACAACTTCAAGTGTGTCACAGAGAATTTGTGTAAATTTCATTTTCTACTATTGTAGATCACGTCATTAGAGCATACTGTTGGATCAACATGATGAATAGGTTAAAGATCTTTATTTCTTTAAGTGGGTGTACAATGTACCCGGTTCTGGCCCCATCCGTACATCTTTGATAAATTGGAATAAATTAATTAAAAATATAAAGTTAAAAAATGTTGATAAAATATTCAATAAAATTGGGCAAAAGGTGCATGTCCGAGACTGTTGATCGAATGGAGCTTACAATTAGGCTTTCATGTGGAACCCATAGCAAAATTATACAACGAGAGGCAGAGTCGAAAATGCCATTAAATTAGGGAAATTAAGAGGGAAACTAAGGTTAGTATAAGGGGTAGAAGTGACATTTTGTTAGGTGAATGGGTTTTTGGCATTGTGTTGTCCCTTCAGTCAAAAAAAGCAAAGCGATCCAATCCTGGTGGTGAACAAGTCCACATCTTTCAGCCATCTTTAGAGCTGGCTATGGTGGGTCCCATTCAAATTAATCAGCGAGTCACTGGTCTATGCATGTGCTTAAAAGCTGCAGGAACGATGGTTCTTCTTCCCATACTGGCTCATCACCAATTATATCTTTACAAATAACATTTCTTCAATCTGATTGCGACTTCTCTTTTCAGTATCAGACTTCAAAATTCGCAAATGACATGCAGTCCTTTCACACATGTACACTATTTACTATATAGTCTGTACCCTTTGTATATACATATATATATATAACTTTCATGAAAATAACTCTATCACGAGTCACGACACATTGAGCCCTATATGGAAGAGCATGTTGAAAATTAAAATAAAATTATCTTGATTCATGTATATTGTGGGTTCATTGGGTTTTGCAATTGAAACGTAGCTAGCTATACATATTGTGTCAGTCAGAGTCGTCAGACAAAGAAATTAACACTTGTCTTTTTCGTTTCTGTAAAAAATGTGGCAGGAAGTGCTGATGGGAAAAGCAGATTATTTCGCATCTTTCAAGCAAAATGCAGATGAATTTATTTGTTCGATATTGCCTGGAATTTCTCATCCTCAAGTCCAATATTCTCCAGGTATATATTTTTCTCTTTATACTAAAAACAGAAAAAGAAGATAACGTGGGGAACGGAATAGTTCAGGATTTAATTACTTAATTTGGCTCCTAATGGGTTGTTAAAGCCAGGTTTACTCTTTACTTTACTTACAAATTAAGTTGAGTAATTGATTTGTTCCCTTTTAAGGTGGATTGATCTTCAAGCCTGGAGGCAGTAACATGCAGCATGTAACCTCACTCTCATTCCTACTTTTGGCTTATTCCAACTATCTAAGCCACGCAAATAAAATTGTGCCATGTGGCCATACTTCAGCCTCCCCTGCTTCCCTCAAACAATTGGCTAAACGCCAGGTAAGTAAATAACAACCCAATGTGAGTCCATGACCATTCAATTTAGGGACCATCTCATATCTAAGATTAGATCAGACAAGTTAACGGCTACATGCAATATCATGGATTCTTCTACATTTGTTTGTACTGCACATCAATACAATCTATAAATGAGATTGTCCACAGATTGAATGGCCATGATGAATAGGGCACCCACGTGAACAGGGGTGCTTCTGGAATTATGTGGAAATTTGGGGATTAGTATTGTAATTTCATGATGTGAGTGTTCGTGTTACCAGGTGGACTACATTCTTGGTGATAATCCAATGAGGATGTCGTACATGGTTGGATATGGAGCACGTTACCCACAGAGGATACACCACAGGGGAAGCTCACTACCATCGGTGTTGGCCCACCCGGCCCATATTGGTTGCAAAGCAGGGTCTCGTTATTTCCTAAGCCCGAATCCCAACCCCAATTTGCTGGTTGGAGCAGTTGTGGGGGGCCCTACGAATAGCACAGATGCGTTCCCAGACTCCAGGCCTTTCTTTCAAGAGTCTGAGCCCACAACTTACATCAATGCGCCGTTGGTGGGCCTACTTGCATATTTTTCAGCCCACTATTAATTTCTGGAATGTATTCAGGAAATGAGAATGTAGTAGTGGTGCGCCGAATGTCACCCTACCAATTGTTGTTAAAGATGATTCTAATTGTACCCTAAATCTCAATCAATGAAGAAACAAAATGTTTCATTTATGCCCGCGAACAAACGTTTCAACCGAATCATACTAATTCTTACAAAACAAGAATCAAAAGTTAGTATATATTTAGAGTGCTATTTTGCTCCTCAATAATGAGTATGTCCTTAAGTGACAACTAGCTGGTAATGCTCACATGTGAGCAAAATAATTTCATATATCTATGCATTTTTATTAGAAAATGTCACATCATGTAATTCTCATGAATTTTAGTGCAGTCATGCCCCATTGACTAGAAAGCCAAGGAAACAAAAACTTGTGGGCTTGGTCAATGTTTCCACTTATACCACAAATGTCCACCATCCTAATTAATCTTTTTGGGTTCTTGGGATATAATTTTTGGACTCTAACTGCGTATTGTAGGGATACCGGTTAATTTCTCTCGGGTAATTATATTATGTAAGCTTATTTGCACATTTACGTCTTGAAATAAAGTTGTCTTATTTTTTTTTTTAAGTTTATTGTTTTAATTTATTCTTATAAGTTTTTTAAGTGTTTTACATAATTTGAAACTATCAAGTTTATCAATTCTACCATCACTTTACTCCTTGTCCCGTAAAAACATGTCACCAATTCAAATAGTGGAATAGATAAATTTGACTGTTTCGGATTATGTGAGACACAAAAAAAATTTATAAAAAGTAAATTAAAATAATATATTTTAACAGGTAAAATGAGACAAAACTATAATTTTTGAAGAATAAATATGCAAATAAACCTATTACATTTATAGTATTGTAGATTTGTCAGTATGCCATCATAATAGTTTTGCTGGACTACTGGATTCACATATTTTATATTTTTTAATTATAAGAGCCAGTTTTAAGAATAAGAAAAAGAAAAGGAAAATGCTTATTTGCCGGCCCGACAATTTTTTTTTCAGCTTATGTTTCTCCGTTCGCATCACACATGGCATTAATTTATGCAAGAGAATTAATCATTTCTATTTTTTAGAGTTCAAAACATTTGAATGAGTAATATAGCACCTTCCAAAAATAAATGGAAGCTAGAGACAGTTTTCGTGAATTTATGCAATAAATTTTGGTAGGAGAATTAATTAATATATATTTGAATGCATATCTTGCATGTATTATTATACACAAGTTACTTTGATTATTAGTTTAGTCCATAATTTAAAAACGATTGCAAAGACAAAAGGGGAGGTTTGTCTGGTTGAAATTTGATTATTTGATTGTCACTAAAATATATATTATAAATTGGATCCGTGATTTGTTTTTATGTTAAAGAAGACCGTAGCAGTTGTCATGTTCCGATGGACATGCATTGGGCGAGATAGAAGTGCAGGTGTCATTTCCGCGTTACCGTGAAGCGCACACGCAGGCACGACGAGGAATAGTCAGAGTCAACGAGTGAGTCAAGGTTGTAGACTTTAATGAAACCCACCCTCTATATACGAATCAATCCATTTTCAAGTCTTGTTGTTATCGGCTGAACCCAATTACTGATCGATCATGTACTCTTCAAACCCAAATGCTTATGAGAAGTTCTCGGACCCGGATGTCCCGACTACCGGTATCCCGGTGAGCTCCACCGAGTCGTATAATAGTAGTCATAATCATGAAAGCACCCAACTCCCTCCACATCTTCGCCCCAGGACTCCGGTCCCTTGGTCCACTGGCCTCTGTGACTGCTTCTCCGATCCCAAAAACTGTAAGTACCACTAATACCTCTTAACATTAAATTAAACCCGTTTACTTTACTTAACAATTGTTTGTTATTATGAATTGCAGGTTGCATAACATTTTGTTGCCCATGCATAACTTTTGGCCAAATCGCAGAGATTGTGGATAAAGGCTCTACATGTAATTAATGAAGTTTGGTTTTTCTTTTTTGGTGGTGGGATTAAATCGGTGGTAATTAAATGATTAATGGTGGTGTTAATTGCAGCTTGTGGTGCAAGTGGAGCCCTGTACACACTGATTGCTTGTGTGACAACTTGTCCATGGTTCTATTCATGCTTTTACCGCTCCAAGATGAGACAGCAATACACGCTGGAGGAGAGCCCTTGCGGGGACTGCTTGGTTCATTGCTTCTGCGAACCCTGCGCCTTGTGCCAGGAATACCGCGAGCTCCAAACTCGCGGTTTCGACATGTCCATCGGTATTTTCTATTTCTTACTCAATTCATCAATTAACTCCTACTATCATTAATTAATTTCTACTTCTTTTTGCTTGTGCTCAAGTTTTATTAATAATAATAAAGAGTTCTCGAATATGAGGAAGCATTACACGAAACAACATGGCAAGTGTTGTCGGTCAATAATCATCACCTGAGTGACTTTTATAATTAGGTAGTGTTTTATAGAATAAGACAACCCAAAGAAACGCTTTCATTTCAAGCCGAGTGGGCTTTGGCTTTTAAAACATCAAGGTAGAAGCAACTAGCAAAGTAACCTTTTATTATTATTATTATGCCAATTAGTGTTAATCATCATGTTTTACTAGTAATGACTGATTGAAATTCTTTTAATGAATTTAGGGTGGCATGGAAATATCGAGGAAAAAAACCGAGAAGTGGCAATGACTCCAGCGGCTCCTGTGGTGGAGGAAGGCATGACTCGCGATAAATAAATGCAATCAAACCCCAATTACCAGTTGCTATCTATATATCGTGTATATCGAGACATTAAGTTTAATATTCATCTTTATAAATAAAGACAAGCACATGTTGAATGATTGTTGATTTCTATGCAATTTATAATCTATACAAATGAGGTGGATTTGAGTTGTGCGTATATTTCTGTTTTATCTCCATCCAACCAATCAAACTTGAAGGTACAAAGTTAGAAGCTGAATGAGGGAACATAAAAGAAGCCCAGATCAGCTTTCAACATTAATTTTTTATAGCCTTATGGGTCCCATCGTCCCACTCATCGTCTATTTTTTCTTTTGGCCTTTTCCCGCAATTACCGTGTTTCAGGCCCATCACGACGCCACTCAATGCCCTTCTCATTTCCTCGACTCGGCTTTCATGCCATTGCAACGACATCAGGTGTGCCAAATTGAACCTATTTACCTTATTGTTAGTAATAAACTTATGACCCAAAAGGATGGTATATATAAAATCTATAGTAAATTAGGTTTTAAGAAAGTACTAATATACTTGATAAGAAAGGTATTTAGATATTAACTTGAAAGATTTGACATAGTGAATAATTTCTGAGCGTAAAGCGAATTTATCATCGTAAATTAAACTATAGAACACTCGACAATTACATTTGCATGTTATATCTGCATCTAAATCTTCAATTTTTTACATAATCTTAATATTTGAGAACCGATTATACTATCAAACAACATTATTAATGGTTGAATCATAGAATTTAATGAACCCTACGATATATATACACGGTCTATTTATTAGAAACGTACCCAACCCTCACCCATTAATATTTCATGCACACAATCTAATATGTCATATACTTAAAGATTGGACATGAAATACGGATCCCCGTTGTATTAGATGCTTGGTTCCAACTTGCAAGCATTGAAAGGCCATTCATTCACCGTTTCAGAACAACTTAAGTACTATCACAGGCCCAATTCGCAAGAGGGAAAATACATTTTTGTTATTATTTTAAAAAAAACCATAATTTGTTGGTTCTTTCACTACCGGTCTACTACAAAGTACTTTTTTTTTTTTTTTGTGGAGAAGCAAATAAAAAAGAAGCTAGGGGCAGAAGTTCTGGGTTTGCGGCATTAGGGCAAATATCGTCTGTTTTGGTCGGGTAGCTTTTCGCAATTTCTGTAATCAAAGTATGCAAAAGTTGTCGCCTCTACGCCTACTCCAACGACCTCGTCCATACGCAACAATGCATCAAAAGACAAAAAAATCAAAGAGAAAATATAACAAACAAAAAAACACAAAGAACATTGCAATCGAGACCTCTGTTCCCTCTTCTTTTCTCTCTCTCTCTCTCTTTTTTCTATCCTTTTCTTCTTCCATACCTTTTTCCAAACACATGGAATACACAAACAGTGCCACCCACTGACCTTTTAAACAAAGTCTTTTTTGACTGATATGAGAGACTGATTCAACAAAGACACAAATGGAGGGAGCAGAGTTGGAGCTGGAGAGGCGAAGCAAGTTCCTCAGCAGTTTAATACAGAAGAAGAAAGCTGTTGAGCAACAAGACCACCATGACCACCTCAACGTCCGAGTTAGGGCCTCTGACATGCCATTCCCTTTGCAAAACCGTGCCTTTCGCTGTGCGCGTGACCACCTTGACTCCATGCCAGGGAAGCTCGACAGTAAACGCCTTGCTCTCGCCCTTAAGAAGGTCACAGCTTTGCCTTAGTAATCAGATTATGGCTTCTCTTTGTCTTTCTGGGTTTTGATCTTTTTGGTTTGTAGTGTGTGTGTGTGTGTGTGAGTTCAAATTATGAATATGGGCATGTTTGCATTGTTAATTGAAGTGTTTTCAGTAATGGGTATTGATCAAATAAGAGGTCCAGTTTCAGTCTGATACATGCGCGCACAAAAACACATTAACCTCTCTGGGTTATGATGTTTCTGTACTCTAGGATACAAAGATTGAAGGAAAAAGAAAGAGAAATGAAAGGACTTGGACCACGGCTTGCTATGAGTTTGCTTGATTGACTATCAATTAAGCAAAGCATATATGGTGCTACTTCATAGTTGTTGGAGCTGGCTTAATTCTGCCACTGACCTATTGTTACACCTAGTGTAACCCAAGTTTCTATATGAGATTTGGGAACCAAAGTCTGAAGTCACTTTTCTTTCTCTAGGACTTGTATTTAGGATTATAGCCTCAAGCAGCTTAGGTTCTACTTGAACAATTTCTTGAATGAAATTGAATTGCTCTCTCTCTCTCTCTCTTACACACACACAGAGTACTCTTATTCCTGTTCTAAATTTGACTTCCAAAATCTTGCTCCTTGTGAAATTGAGTGGAATATGTGATGGCCTCTGGCAAATTGCTGCACATTCTCGCTATTCACATTGCAGGAAGGCCTTTTTTATTTGTTATTTTTGTTATTTTAAATTTTTAAATCTTTGACTCTGACATATAGAGAGTTCACAAAGCATTTCTGTTACTTGACAGGATTTTGATTCATCGTATGGTCCAGCTTGGCACTGCATCGTGGGAACTAGCTTTGGTTCATATGTCACGCATTCCCTTGGGGGCTTCTTGTATTTTTCAATCGACAAGGTTTACATCCTTCTTTTCAAAACAACCGTTGCGCCTTTGGACCATTGACAGTTTCCAACAATTTTAGTTCTATGCTTCTCTCTGTGATTACAGTACGATTTCCTCTGTCAATTTATATGTAAAATTATAGACTTAAAATAATCATGAACATCCGTGTTCCCTCTTGTAGTTTGTATGCTGCATTCACGACTCTAAATTAAAAGCACAAATGAGTGGTATTTCCTTCTGATAAGTTGCAAAATCTCCTGTTATTTTGTTGCAGTGAAATGTTGTCGTCTGATGTATCCATATCTTAGAATGCTGTTGAAATTTTGATTAAATGAAGCATTGGACCATGCAGCGTTATTTGCGTGTAAAGAAAGAAAAGCTTAAGATATTTTCTTTATGCCGACTTAAGACTTGCACACACTGCCCATATCAGTCTCAATCTCGAAACTCAAGTTGTAATCTCTCTCTCTCTCTCTCTCTCTCTCTCTCTCTCTCTCTCTCTCTCTCTCTCTCTCCCCCCCTTACTAAATTCGTGACTGTACCGCTACCATTGTTTGATTAAACCCAAAAACATGGAGATTTCAGAGTATCTGGGGTATCAAGAACCTGAAGCCATTGACAACTCCCCACAGAAGGAACCAATTCTGCCTTCTTATAATTCCTCTACTATCCAAGACCAAAAAGCAGGGCCACCACACGAGGCTTTATTCCTTATTTTAGCTTACCTTCCTCTGTTTGAGCTTCTTTCCACGAGCCAAGTTTGCACGTCACTGAGAGATGCAGTAAACAAGGATGTATTGTCATGGCTGAATATCATCGTCAAAGGGCCGTTGAGCACAAGGTTGTCTGACGAGATTTTGATGGAAATCACATCCAAGGCGAATGGTAGGTTGACATCTTTGGCTCTAATGAACTGTGCGAAGATTACAGATGACGGGCTTCAACGGGTCGTAGAGCAAAACCCTCTGATCAACAAGGTATGAGCGTAATTATTTTTAACATTGTAGTAGTTGTTGATTTCCATTGGTTCATTAGATGGATAAGATATGATTGGTAGGAATTACTTTAATAAGAAAAAAAAATTCTAGTCTCATTTTTTTTATTTGCTTTTGATTCAGCTCTACCTTCCGGCATGCACTGGCTTAACACCTGAGGGAGTCATACGAGCTGTGAAGACATTGTCTGAACATCCCCACGGCTTAAAGAGGCTAATGATAAATGGCATCTACAACATAAACAAACAACACCTTGAAACACTTGAGTCTTATCTTCAAATGAACCAGTCCCATGAAGAGACACCAGGATCGTGGCCTCTCCTATTTCATGAGTACACGGACTTGCCAACGTTAAGACATGACCAAGGTCATGCTGCAATTGATGTGGAAGTTTGCCCAAAATGCGAGGAGGTTAGGATGGTTTTCGACTGTCCAAGGAGGGCATGCAAGAGAGAGATAGAGAGGTCGATGACTGATTGTAGGGGATGCAACTTTTGCATTCCAAGGTGCCAAGAGTGTGGTGGATGCGTGGATTCACAAGAAATAGAAGAGGCTGTTTGTGCAGATATCTTGTGTTCAGATTGCTGGCTCCAGCTTCCCAAATGTAATTTCTGCAATAAGCCATACTGTAAGCAACATGCCAATAATGGCTGCTGTGTTCCAGGGTCAATTGGTTTCGTTTGTGATGCATGTTATGCAAAATTCATTGGAAATTTGCTCTACATTGATGGATAATTTGTACTTGTAAACTCTTAAAAAGCTATTCTCACGGGTTATGATGATCTGTTCCTCTCTCAAAATGTTATGAGATAGAATCCGGATGGAAAGAAAAACCGATATTTACATAAAGATCTCTCTTGAATTCAGCATGCCGAACAAATGGACGGACCAAAGTCCAATTTAAAGAATACAACCTTTGGTGGAAATCAGATTACGCAAACAAGATAGTTACACAAATAATCATAAATTCCCTCTGATTTGTTTCTACAAATTCCAATGGACTACTCACCTTTCAAGTTTTAACTACTTGCTGGTCAGTTCAATCAAGCTTGCCACCCCCTAATTCCTCCCTGGGAGGGTACAAAAATGGGCATTGCTGCAAGTTTTCCAACAGGTGCCAAACCGAATGTTTAAAAATATTCCACTTCTGTCAAAGAGTTGAAGAAAAATACAAATTCATGTTGTTCTACAAGAAAACTGCACTCAGAACTAAGGCACCAATGATCACAGAGCTTGTGAAGGAACCACCACTGTCGAAAAATAGTGAAAGGCACCCAGAAGTTGTGGAATTCGAAGATGGAGCCAGTGATGTGCCATTTATGAAACTGCCATTTCTTGCACCATTACTACATTCCCAAAAAAAGAGGGGAGAAAAAGAAAAAGGAAACAACGAATAAGATAAGAAAGCTAAATTTATGGCAGTCTTATGCAAGTGAAAGTTAAATTTTGATCATACAAGATAAGAAAGCTTTAACTTGTACCTTCCTGGAAATATACAAGAACCATGACCTGCAAGAATTGACAACAAATACATTAGTAATGAAGCAAGAAGAAAACCAGCAAAAATGCAGAGCATAACACACTAGAGAACCTCTTTGAGTGATGTTACGTCTTAAGGTCGAAAAATTTCTCAAGTAGCAATGTTTTCTAGAAACTTTAAAACCCAATCGTTTGCTCTCTAAACCCTATATTATTTTTTTCAATGCAGTCTTCACTACCAAAGATTTAGATGATCAATGATAGTAATACTCGCTGGTCAGTTCAAGACTAGTCCACCTGTATGATACCATAATACAAACAAACATGTCAAGATTCCTTACTTGGGTCTGTGGTAGTAATGGTAGCCACCCCTTTGAAATCACAAGTCCCAGGAGACTTGGCCATCTTCTGAAAATATGCATTGAAAGCATATGTAGCGTGCGCAACCACATTATCTGGTTCATAACATGGTTGCCCCTGCAGCAAACTTGAGCAATCAACTTTCCCTGGTCCACAAGCCCAATCGAGCGCTGCCTGTAGCATCTTTCGGTCAGAACCCTCCTTTGCAACACAAAATGTTTGGTTCGTAGTGTCATTTGCCAACACAGTTCCAGCACCTGTCAAGTGCAAGGTATAAACTGGCAATCCATTTGCATTAAAAAGTCCCCAATTCTTTTCAGAGACTGACCCAGTTCTCAAATCCTCATTGTAGAGCTCATAAATGTAAGTACTAACAGCAATCCCAGGATGCTTAGGAGTCCCTGTGTTGTTAAGTACATGCCTAATTAAGTTACTGTTGTAAGTGTTAGCATTGTCAAGTGTGGCATCTGGCTCTGATGAGTCACCCTTGGAGGGCCAGCCTGACTCAGTCACTACAATGGGGATGTTAGTGAAGTTTAGATAGGACATTGAAAAATAAGCTGCATCAACAACAGCATCAAAGACATTAGTATAATGCAGTAGTGTATTAGCATCAACAGCTTCCTTGTTTGGAGGGAGTGGGCGGAAAAGTGCATAGTCCAAAGGAATCACACCATTCGATTGCATGTAATCATAATATGGGTAGACATTGAGCATGAGATATGAATCCGTAGACTGCAAAAACTTGAGCAGGGGAACCACGACTGGATCCCATGTGCGATTGAAGAAGGCTTGGGAAGGTGGAAAGGAGTCAAGAATAATGGAAGAAGAATGTGGACTTGAGACTTTAATTTGGCGATCAAGGTTAGACGCAACAAGTGCAGAGTGAATGAACTTTAAGGCAGAGACTAGGACTGGAGCAGCATTTGGGAGGGCAGTTAGGACTTCAGATCCAACAGCTATAGCTGTGATGTTGGTGGCAGGGACATGGGCTATCACATTGCGAGTAATCCAGTTGGCCGCAGTGGCATTGGACTGACCAATCCCAAGGAGCTGGTCATTGGGAACAGAAACAGTTACTTGGATGCCTGTGTTTGCAAGAGCGAGGAGCATGGCCCTGTCTGCATCATAGAGCCTGATATGTCGAATATTTTGAGCTTTAAGAAGTGCCACCACCTGAGTTGGGCTTGGCATGTTAGAGAGGTCTGTACCAAGGTTTACGCCAATGAAGGCATCTGCAAAATGTTAACAAAGAGTGCAACTGTGCAAGATTAGACAAGCAAATCTCCCCAGAATCAGAATCTCTATCATCTTCAAAATACACATGATCATGTATATAGCATTTAAAGTAAAATTCATAAATATGACATGTAAATATGACATCTTCAGGAAAACAATATCCACATTGTATTTTTAAGGAACAACTCTAATTAGCCAGTAGATGACATCTAGAGAGGCAAAGCTACAATCTCTAGTCTAGAGAGGCAATGCTACAATCTCTTGTCTAGAGAGGTAGTCATGATGTCGCCACCAGATTATGGGGCCAAGGTACTCTCTTATCATTGGATTTAAGTTCTGCATGTAATAAGATAGAGATATAACAGTAGCACTTAATACTAATTAGTAATTAGTTGAATCAAGTGGACAGCCTATGATTATACCACAGAGGGAATAGGGGTACTATTTGAATTCATACATGAATTTGTCTTCTTTTGTAGTGAGTTTGACAGAGAACAATAATTCACATATGTTTCTAGCTGGGTCTGATTTCCTCTATATCACTCTTTTGTCATAAACATGCATAATGATACAACCAAACATAAAAGTGGCAACTGAGAAAAAGTCCAACAAGCTTAAGGATCATAGAATCTCAGCCATGTTATTATTGTCAGACGTATATTATATGGCACATCAAGGGTTGAAGCAGTAGGAAACCATTCATGGAAAATGACAGTTTACCTCTCATAATAGAAAAAATGCCTAATTAACTCCCACTGACGTACATAACAAGCTTGATATCAATCAACAAAAAGGCAGATTATAATCTCAGAAACTAAAGCAAGTAATAACATTGCCTGCTTAATTTGGTTATATTCTAAAAGGCCTCTTCAGTCAAAGAACCGTGAACACCTTATATTAATATAATCAATTAATTTTCACCTTTTCTCTTCACGTTAAAAAAAAAAAAAAATTTTATTTGGCAATGCTCTACAGAACAAGCTCCATAAACGTTGTTGAGAGAAGCCAGGCGATGGGCTTATGCATATATATTGGACTTACTCGTGACATGTTATCTTCCTGACTAAAATGACAATCATACCCTCTGAAGAAGATTCCCAGGACCCCCAGTTCATTTAGCACTACTTATCTTTTGCATCCTACAATAAGGGTATTTTGGTCCCACAAAATTTTGGACATTTATTTGGGAATATGTAGTTTAGGGTTACAATGACTGCCGAATGAGCAGGCCCAGCTGGGACGCAATAGGGACAGATCAGAAACTTTCAACAAGGGAAAATTTTTCCGCAGAGGCCTCTGCTTTTTTGCCTATTCCGCATTTTTCAGGAAGAATAAGTTTAAGTGGAGTGGAGCAAGATTGAAATTTCAAATACCAATTTAAAGAAGGAAACATAGTAATTAACACAAATGCACCACCACTCCAAACTATAGCAATTCTGTTTTCTGTTCAAAACGCTCAACCATTGACCAAAACAGTGGTAAAGAAGATTACTTGATAAAAAATGAAGGGGTATATTATACAGAGATTGAATCAATGGGGGACATCATTCAGAACTATTATTCGCAATAAACTCAGAGACGTTGCAGATTTATAAGGAAAAACTACCATTTAGTTTCAGCAAAGTGACCCAGAAAAAAGAGACAAACCCACATAGCAAACATACCAAGACACAAAAAGATGGAACTTGAAGAGGAAATAAGGGTCCTTAGCACATAAACACTGAAATGACAAAGTGCACAGATAATATACAAAGTATAAGGAAACAGAAATAGACAGACCCATTAGATTTTATTCTTAAGCACCATAAGTATCGAACTAATGATAAAGGACAGCTTAAGTTTTTAGAGAGTTACTCAAAACTTGGAAGGCATAACAAAACTACAAAGAACACAAATAAAAGCAGAGACCATTGACCTCAAGTGAAGCTCACCTTCATCAGCAGAAACTACGGAGACAGCCAAAAGAAAAAAGAGCAGTAGAAGAGCCATTGAATCCTCACTGCCAAGCCAATCCTCTGTCCTCCAAAACCATACAAACCGAAACCCACAAGAGCAGTCTCAAAAGAAAACCCAGAAAGGAAATCAAAGCAAAACCCAAAGAAACCAAAAGGTACAGAATAAAAGAAACAAGTAGCTAGAGAGAATGTAGAGAAAAAGAGAAAAGGGAGCTCCTTTTGAGGTCTGTGGAAGAGTGGTGGTGTTGTGGGAACTGATGACCGGGAAAGAGGGTTCAGTTTGTAAATAAAGAGGTGGGATTTTTTTGTCGTTGTGAGGGAGGGGGGTTTATGGAGCAGATGATCAAAGAGCATGTGTCAGGGATCCAACGGCCGAGATTTACATGCAGTTGCATAATAAATTAGCAACTGGCAAAGCAGTAAATCCTACCCCCAGAACCACTTGATGAGTTGATGGGCCTGATCAGATTCAGAGGGCTTATTTTTGGCTGAGTTCACGGTCCACGAGGAGACCACTTATGCTGACGTGGCGTAACAGCTGGATTCAACGGTCATATTCCGGACAATGTCCGGTTCTTTTATTTGTTTTTGTGTTTCTATATTCCGGGTAACCCCATGAGGCACGACTGCACGAGGGATAATACCCTCTTCTATAGTAAGCTACACATTATTTGTATCAAAGCATCGCACCGTCTTATTTATTTAACTTGAAATATATTTTAAATTACATTTTTTAATCAAGTAAGATATTATATATTAAGTTACTCACTAACACGTTACTTTTATAAACATTTAAAAAATTAATTACAATTCGTTTTATTTAAAGACAAATTTGAGTATAATATTTGAGCTCCTATTAAAAACTGCTTTAAACCCTAGATTGGTGTTTGAATCCAAGTAATACTTGTAGAGGGTTGAGCACTATTCAAAGGTTAAAGATTTTCAAATTATAATAATAAGGGTAAACTTTTTTTTTACTAAATACATATAAAAAACTTTAACAAAAAAAATAAAGATTAGTTTTCATTTTTCATATTTGGGGTGGGTGGTAACTTGTATATATTTGTAATATGTAAATTTTGTTTTTTATTCATTAGAAATGTGTTTTTACATCCTGTTTTTTTTAGAAGTGATTATATTTTTATTTCATAGTAAAATTTTTTCCTTGTTTGTTTGATAAACACATCAAAGATTTACATAAGGAAAATATAGCATGAATTGGTTGATTGAAATCTGATGCGTAAAAAACAGAAAAAGGAGGCAATATCTTTGATTTGATCAACTGAAAAACCTAACTAGTTGAGCACGCACGCACGCACGCACAGCAAATACTAACACAGTACACTGACCGGTTCTTTGATTATGTCATTCGGGGCCCCGGAGTCAAACTCAAGTACTCGTACAGAGTTTCTGGTTCCTCAAGTCAAGACTTAAAGAGTCCCTCACTCTCGCTCTTTCCTTCTCTTTCTCGGAGCTCCGATTGTAGATGAAGTGAGAAGATGGATCAGAACCAGAGATCATCGTCAGCATCAGCTTCGCGAGCTTACCAGTTCCACCCCGCACGTGCGGCAATTGTCAATCTATTCGACCTCTACTTAGGAGTACTACTTCCACTCCATCTCTCTTTCTTCTTCGTTTAATTTTTATAATTGAATTTCGTTTGAAAATTTTTCTGTTTGGCAGAGAAGTAGTCGCCAAAAACATGAGGATTCAATTCGAGAACCACCGTAAGTGTGTATATCCATAGATATATAATTTATTGATAGCTTCGCCTTCATTTGAGACCGTGTCTATAATCTATTAGCCGAAACCTTTTCTTCTTTGGTTTGCAATTAGTTTGAATAACGAGTTTAATTTGAATTACTGTTAACTCAGCTCAATTCATCCAAATTCAAGAGCCTTTGTTTCCTTTGCGTCTATGAATGACCTTTACGCCAACATTGAAGGAAAAAAAAAAAGAAAAGAAAAAGAGAAAATCATGATAATAATCATATAATTTTTGAAGCTGGCAAAAAACCATTTGTTTGAAGTTACTGTTGTCGACACTTTGTTAGTTGCTTGATGCCACCCATTTAATTTATATTGGAATGAGCCTACTTTCAGGAACAAGTCACAGAAGCGTGTTCTTGCTCTTAATAGAGAGCTTCCTCCTCGAAATGAGCAGTTCCTTGTAGATTTTGAGCAACTTCAGAGCCAGTTTCCTGTAAGTTACAGAATTTGATATACCTTTTAGCGATGTATGTCTCTTCTATTCATTTATAGCTACTCTTTTGTTTTATTCAACTATGTCTATGACCTTATTATCATTATTTTTTGTATAAGTTAATGTTTCTGGTGCGGTTCCATGTATTTCAGGACCAAGATCAACTGCGTGTTGTGACAGAGTCTGTGCTTATATCTCTAGTTGTGCAGTGTAGTAATCATGCACCACGGGCAGAATTTCTTCTCTTTGCTTTGAGGAGCTTGTGCACTATAGGTCACATTAATTGGGATAGTTTTTTGCCGTCCCTTCTTTCTTCGGTCTCCACTGCAGAAATGTCAGTGGGTCAAGGGAGTCAACCAATGCCTGCTGTCTCATCACAATCCAGTATGCTTCCATCTTCAAACACAATTCCCAATTCATCTAATTTTCAATCTTCAAATCCCGCTTCTCCATTACCTTCAGTTCATGGCATTGGTTCCCCCAGCCAGTCAGCTATTGAGCCATCATCTTGTGCAACTATGTCCCCAGCTAAATCTTCTGATATACCCAGTAATGGACAGCAGGCTACTGCAAGGGTCAGTTCATCTATAAGAGATAATGCTATAAGCAGTCTACGCCAGCTGTGTTGCAAGATTATTTTAACTGGACTTGAATTTAATTTAAAACCAGTGACTCATGCCGACATTTTTTCCCATATGCTGAATTGGCTGGTTAATTGGGATCAAAAACAAATCGGAGTTGTTGAATCTGATGGTGTAAAATCCTGGAGATCTGGAAAGGCTCTAATTGAATGGCTGCATAGCTGTTTGGATGTCATTTGGCTTTTGGTTGATGAGGATAAATGCCGAGTGCCCTTCTATGAATTACTGCGCAGTGGCTTGCAATTTATGGAGAACATACCTGATGATGAAGCCTTATTTACTCTAATCTTGGAGATACATAGGAGGCGAGATATGATGGCCATGCACATGAAAATGTTAGATCAACACCTACATTGCCCTACATTTGGGACTCATCGGATTTTCTCGCAGACAACTCCTAGTATTTCAGGTGAAGCAGTAGCGAGCTTGCGGTATTCACCAATTACATATCCAAGTGTACTTGGAGAACCATTGCATGGAGAGGTGATGAATTTATATAAGAACTCATTATTTGGGCAGGGAATATTTGTATATATTATTTTGATGAAATAGTATCGTATCATAGGAAGATCAGAAGAAGGTTATAATGTACTAGTACATCTGTAGAGAGAGATGATACTCTCTACCAAGCATGACTTTTGTATGTGTGCTACTTCTTATGGGCTCATTTTTATGGAACTCAAAAGCCTCCATAATTTGAATTAGATTGCTCTCTTTTTGCTGGTGCAGGATCTTGCAACTTCTATTCTGAGAGGAAGTTTGGATTGGGAAAGAGCGTTGCGTTGCATTAGGCATGCTCTTTGTACTACTCCATCACCTGACTGGTGGAAACGGGTGCTACTTGTGGCTCCTTGCTATAGGTCTCCTCCTCAAGGACCTACTCCTGGTGCTGTTTTCACTTCTGAAATGATTTGTGAGGGAACAATTGATAGAATTGTTGAGCTACTGAAGTTGACTAATTCAGGTAATACTATCTTTGTTGTTGATTATTCTTATTATTTTATGGAGTATTGTATACATTTTCATTTTTCTGCTTAGCAAGCGTTTTAGTACTATTCTATCAATTTTTTGTTTACTTTTTTATTTTTGGTTGTGGCTGCTTGTGTAATGATTGATTGTAGTGGGTATCTGAAATGTCATATCTTACTAAGCTATTTTCTTATATCTTGTTCCTTGCAGATATTAATTGCTGGCAAGACTGGCTTGTCTTTTCGGACATATTCTTTTTTCTTATAAAGAGCGGTTGCATTGATTTTGTTGATTTTGTGGACAAGCTAGTTTTACGCCTCACAGAGGGTGATCATCATATTCTTAGGACAAATCATGTTACTTGGCTTCTTGCTCAAATTATTCGGGTTGAGCTTGTGATAATTGCTCTAAATTCAGATGCTAGAAAGGTTGTCTTTGAAAAGTAAAATTCATTGTCTTTCTACTGAAATCATATCATTTTGTCTTGCTTCTTGCCATTTTCTCTGTTTACCTAATCAGAAATTCTAAATTTCTGTTTCCAAGGTATTTATATTAGCTGCACTAGTTAAATGGGGGCATTTTTCGACTTTGGCTCCAAAGAATGACATCTGTTATTTTGATTTTGATTTTTTCTGTAATTATCTGGTGATGCTTGATTAATCATCATATTTATAACCTGTAGCTTTATTGCTGGTAGGTGGAGACGACCCGAAAGATCCTATCATTTCATAAAGAAGATAGAAGCTCAGATCCAAATAGTCCTCAAAATATCCTGCTCGACTTCATAAGCAGTTGCCAGAATTTGCGTATTTGGTCGTTGAACACGACAACTAGAGAATATCTGAATAATGAGCAACTTCAGAAAGGAAAGCAAATAGATGAATGGTGGAGGCAAGCAATCAAAGGTACATTCCTTTCCGTAAGTATTCAAATTTACTATTGCTGGCGATGAAATCAAGAATTAATTCAATTAAATGTCCTAAGTACTATTTGTTGGGTCTATCAATGGTCTGTATAGTCATGTATTGTTAATTATAGGACATTTCCCCAATATTTACCAGAACCTTGTATATTAGTTTCTTCCTCCCCCAAACACACACACTCTGGATCATGATGCTTTTGGACTAGTATGAATTGGGCAATATTAAGTGGGTAATAAATATTTTTTTTTTCCTTAGTTTCCAAATTGCTTGTGGTCTCATAAGGTGTTGGATTTCGATGCACAAACTCACTATTCCAGACATATTGGGAAAGGAAGTGCCATATGCTGATCAATATTTTTTGGAAGGCATGTTCAAAGCCTTTGAACCTTTTACACATTGTTTTGAAGTGCATGATATTGGAAATCTAGGGTGGAATAACTTTTCAGGCGTAAATAGATTCCAGCAGACCTTATAAGACCTATAAATTATCTGATGTTATAGACCTCACATTTTCATTTCTAATGTTGATCATCACTAATAAATCGTAATAAAACTATTAATGTTGTTATATGGATGAAGCACGTGCAATTGTTAGATTGGCTTTGTTCATCATCATCTTCCTTTCATGTTAATCATTTGGCAGAATATTAATCTGAAACCCAAATATGGCTATTTCATTTCTGCTTTGGAATTGATACTTGATGATGTGAACATGTTGTAATGCATGCTGTTAATAGTAATTTATCTGAGCAAGGCCTTTGAGGCATTTTCTTGGAGAACTAACTGGGTGTACTTAATTGTACTGATATGGTTATGAAGCATTGAAGCATAACTGTAATCATTCTGACCTGCTAAATAGTTTGTGTATCGAAGAATGTTTCGCCTGTAAATCTTGTGAGCGTGTATCTGTTGGTTTCTATTTCAGGGGATCGAATGATGGATTATATGAATATGGATGATCGGTCAATTGGGATGTTTTGGGTTGTTTCTTATACCATGGCGCAGCCAGCTTGTGAAACTGTGATCAATTGGTTATCCTCTGCTGGAGTTACAGAATCATTACCGGGAACAAACCTACAGTCTAATGAGAGGTTAATGGTTATGCGGGAAGTAAGTCCATTGCCAATGTCATTGTTATCTGGCTTCTCAATGAACCTATGTTTAAAGCTGGCGTATCAAATGGAAGAATCATTATTTTCTGTGCAGGTACTCTTTTTATTTTCTTGCTTATTGCCATTTGGGGCTTGGGAATAGACCTATATCAGGAAAGAGAAAAATGCTAAAACTAGCCAGCATGGGCATGCCACACATAGTCTATGCACATGGGCTAGGCCCCATATGGTAATACGCAGATAAAAGTAGTAATGCGGTAATACTTAATTTAAGGAAAAAGGTGACTTGTCTGGTTTTATTTGGGGGTGAACAAACCAAAGTCAAATACAAAAATCTCTGGTTTTTTCTATATATCAACTGACCTATTATTTATAATTCTGAACTCTCTTTTGACTTATATGCTTATATTTCAAATGCAGGTTGTACCTAGTATTGCAATGGCTGAAACATATACTAGGTTACTGCTCATTGCACCTCATTCATTATTTCGTTCTCATTTTAACGTAATTCTCAATTTGCACCTCTCTGCTTAAAAGTCCATTTTTCTTGTCCCTTTCTAAAATAATACTGTTGTAATCTTTCATTGTTCATTAACTTATAACATAAAATGATAATCTTTTGATACCTCAGCATTTGGCACAAAGGAATCCATCTGTATTGAGCAAGCCGGGCGTAACTCTTTTGGTGCTTGAAATTTTGAACTATCGTTTGCTTCCACTTTACAGGTGATTGTTAATGTAATCCATATTGTGAAATCACACTAATTTCAAGTCAATTATAGTTCATAATGATATGGGATGACTATCATGGCTTCAGATGCTGTAAATATTTTGCAATTTTTGTATATGCAATATGATGCCACTGCATGTTATATTTATAAATTGTCATATATTCCATATAGGTACCAAGGAAAAAGCAAAGCCTTGATGTATGATGTTACGAAAATAATTTCTGCTCTAAAAGCAAAACGTGGAGACCATCGTGTATTTAGATTGGCTGAGAACTTGTGTATGAATCTTATTCTGTCACTGAGAGATTTTTTCTTGGTGAAAAGGGAAGGGAAGGTATATACTGTGTTTTCCAAACTGCAACCCTTTTTTCTGTTTTATTTTTGCAGCTGAAATAAAAAGAATTATATGTGTTGTTACTCTTTGGCAGGGCCCAACTGAATTTACAGAAACCTTGAATCGAATAACTGTGATCACTCTTGCTATCATCATTAAAACAAGAGGAATTGCTGATGCTGAACATCTGCCTTATCTTCAAACCATGTTAGAGCAGATATTAGCAACTAGTGAACATACATGGTCAGAGAAAACACTTCGTTATTTCCCTTCACTTCTTCGTGATGCCTTGATTCCACGGATAGATAAAAGGGGCCTGGCAATTCAAGCGTGGCAGCAGGTTCATTGTTTCTCTCCCCAAATTTTCTTTTTGGTTGTGCTTTTTGGTGATAAACCTATGGATTATTGTTTGATAGATACGAATATGCCCCCTCCCTCTTTTCTGATTGCTTGATCATTCAATCATAATGTTGAAAAATCCACTCCTTTTTGCAGGCAGAAACCACTGTGATTAACCAATGCAACCAGCTTCTGTCACCATCAGCTGATCCTACTTATGTTATGACCTATATCAGTCATAGTTTTCCTCAACACCGAAAATATCTATGTGCTGGTGCATGGATCCTGATGCAAGGGCATCCAGAAAACATTAACAGTGTAAACTTGGTATAAATTTCCTGTATCATGAATGACACTATGATTAGTACTTATCCATTACTATTAGAACTTTTAATTCTTTGCAGGCTATTTTTTTCTTGCCTAAGAAAGTGTTGCTTATTTGTATTCTTCCCTTTTTCTATTTAATGGGTTTCAGGCACGTGTCTTGAGAGATTTTTCCCCTGATGAAGTGACATCTAATATTTACACGATGGTGGATGTGCTGCTTCATCACATTCAGTTGGAACAGCACAGCCATTCCTTGCAGGTTCATAAATTGTTCCTGGGTTTTCTTTTCAAAATATGTACTGCAATGCTTACTAAGTTGTCTATAAGGCCATTTCATCAAGTTTTTCTTTTACAGGACCTTTTATTAAAAACATGTGCAAACCTAGCATTTTATATATGGACCCATGAGTTGCTTCCTTTGGATATTTTGCTTTTGGCACTTATTGATCGTGATGATGATCCCCATGCTTTGCGTATTGTGGTATGAACTTTCAACTTGATCTTTATTCTGAATTGCTAATGAAATAATAATGTTTGATGTACATATACTATTTCAATCTTTGATCTAGTTCAAATCTCTGTTTTGGTTAGCTCAATTACTGTAATGGTTGTCGTCGTATCTTTATAATTATTTGTGCCTTAAAAGTGTTGGTGTGAAATCTTTATTCCACCATCATGCATTTTTAATGCTGGTGACCTACCTTGGATTAAGCTTAGGCTTATAGTTGTGATCTTTGTTTGACTGGGTGTCTACTTTCTCCATTATCGACAGCCTTGATTCCCTTTTCAGAGGAGTTTATAGGTTGAACTTGCTTATTATTTTTCTCTTGTTCCTTTTCTTCCTTGCTTGTTATCAACAGCCTCTTAGTGGCGTTATGTTGTATGGTTTTATGTTCATGAATTACTTAACTTTTAGCAACTCTTATATATCAGTTAGATTAAAGATAGGTTTAATGTTAGAATTCCACTCTATCTGTTCTTGAAATTAATCTGGAAATGTACTAAAGTTCTATTTTTGTTTGTCTTGATGTGGTAATGATGTAACTAATATGTGCCACAGATTAGTCTACTTGATAGGCAAGAACTTCAACATAGAGTGAAACAATATTGTATGAATCGTGGCCCTCCTGAACATTGGCTTTACTCCGGAATCTTCAAGCGAGCTGAATTGCAGAAGGCCCTTGGGAATCATCTCTCTTGGAAGGACAGGTGGAATCTGTTAAATAATAACTTGTTTGGATTGGAACTGTATAATACAGTTTCTCTGCTGAGATGAGTTACCTTGACACGGTCTTTTATGTTGTGCAGGTATCCCACATTCTTTGATGATACTGCAGCTCGTTTGCTTCCGGTCATTCCATTAATAATTTATAGACTAATTGAAAATGATGCCACAGATTCAGCTGACAGAGTTCTGGCCATTTATTCTCCATTTCTTGTTTATCACCCTTTTAGATTTACATTTGTTCGTGACATACTTGCTTATTTCTATGGCCATCTTCCTGGAAAGCTTATTGTTCGAATATTGAATGGACTCGATATCAGCAAGGTAAAATACTTTGCTCTCTTTCACACACACACACACAGTGATCAGTACGTTTCCTCCAATTAGTGTATTAACTCCAAGTTTGTTTCAGATCCCATTTTCTGAGTCATTCCCGCAGCACGTTAATTCACTGAATACTGTCATGTGCCCACCTCCGGATTACTTTGCAACTCTCTTACTGGGACTAGTGAATAATGTTATACCTCCATTGCATAACAACTCAAAATCTGGATCAGCAAGTGATGCTTTAAATAATTCAATGCGTGCCCCACCTAACAAGACTCCAGCAACGTCTCAGTCCGGGCAAACAAATGTTTCTGATGGCCAAAAAGCATTCTATCAAATTCAGGATCCAGGCACATATACTCAGCTAGTTCTTGAAACAGCAGTCATTGAATTACTCTCTCTTCCTGTGTCTGCATCCCAGATTGTTTCATCCCTGGTTCAAATTGTCATCAATATACAACCAACATTAATTCAATCCAGCAATGGCCTGCACGGAACCCCAAATGGTGTTGGGCAAGGCTCTGTTTTACCAACATCGCCTTCAGGGGGAAGCACAGATTCCTTAGGCACAAGCAGATCAACTGCTTCAGTTTCAGGAATAAATGCATCTAACTTTGTTTCTCGAAGTGGTTATACTTGCCAGCAATTGTCTTGCTTATTGATCCAAGCCTGTGGTCTTCTGCTGGCTCAGCTCCCTCCTGATTTTCATGTACAACTCTATATAGAGGCATCACGTATAATAAAAGAAACATGGTGGCTCACTGATGGCAAAAGGTCCCGTGGGGAACTAGACTCTGCTGTTGGTTACGCTTTGTTGGATCCAACATGGGCTGCTCAAGACAATACCTCAACAGCCATTGGTATGCTACAATATGCAGTGGTTATTTACTCCTTATGTGTTATCCATTTCTGACTGTAACTCTATTCTTGTTGTTTCAGGTAATATTGTTGCCCTGCTTCATTCTTTTTTCAGTAACCTCCCACAGGAATGGCTAGAAGGGACCCATCTTATCATCAAGAATCTCAGGCCAGTGACATCAGTTGCAATGCTGAGAATAGCATTCCGCATAATGGGTCCATTGCTCCCAAAACTCGCCAATGCTCACACCCTCTTCAGTAAGGTACATAAATTCACTGATTGGCAACTTTTATTTGAGTTTCATCTAGGGTTTCACTCATTTCCAATGTTTATTTGAATGTCATTCAAGGTAAAATGTACTAAAGAACCCAATGCCACACTTGATTTTGTTTTGTTTTGTTTTTGTTGAATAAAGAATTCAATTATATTAATCAAATGGGGACAAAAAATATGCGATATAAGTGTAACAGACTATTGCAATGATGAAAGTTTCAATATTTTTTGTTTAATCATTTTCATAACTTGTTTCAGACACTCTCATCAATTTTAAATATGATGGTGGATGTCTTCGGGAAGACTGCACAGCCATCGCCTCCCATTGAACCGTTAGAAATAGCAGATCTTATCGACTTCTTGTAAGTGCTGGTTCTTTGTCCACAAAGCAAATTTTCCGTACGTGGTCTGATATATCATTTGTTTGGTGCCTGATGATAGCTAACTATGAATAACCCATGTGTTTCTCAGCCATCATGTGGTTCATTATGAAGGTCAGGGAGGGCCTGTGCAGGCAAACAGCAAGCCAAGACCAGAGATTTTGGCTCTGTTTGGAAAAGCTGCAGAAAGTCTACGTCCAGACATACAGCATCTTCTTTCCCACTTAAAACCTGACCCAAATTCTTCCATTTATGCTGCTACTCATCCTAAGTTGGTCCAGAATGCATCATAAAATTTTCTCTGAAATAGAGCGGCGAGAGCTCTGCAAGCATGTAAAACTGTGTGTACGCACAATCTTAAGCTAACACATTAACTTAAGTTGAAGTTAAGAGCGCTTATCTATTAGCTACTTAATTGCGATTGTAATTACTTGTTGCCTGATAAGAGTTCTTTCTTATCTACACTTCTATCGAGGTAATTGGCAAAGTTTCTTATGTCATTCTAAAGATAAATGGGTTGGTAGGTAACACCAACACCACGTTACTATTATTTTTCATCAATGCAATTGCTAATATTAGAAAGTGATTCCGTAGGTGACGACAAGCCATACCCCTGCAAAAGAAAGCCTTCGCTGATTGGTTAAATGCTTTAACTAAGTTGCACGTTCTGATCGCAAAAGCGGACCCACTGCAAAACTATGCAAATTAATAAGAGTTAAATATTAGGCTTATTTGTATATTTACCCTCTAACATTTTAATTTTTTCTCACTTCACTCTTTTAAAGTTTCTTATCTCAAATTACATTTACTTTTAAAAATTTCTCAGGTGTCCCATATAACTCAAAATTATCAATTTTGTCAATTATACTATAAATTTATCCCCCGCCACATAAACGGTAAAATGTACAAATTTAACTGTTTCAAGAATAGTGAGACGAAAGAAACTTATAAGACGTAAATTAAGACAATAAATTTTAAAGGGTGAAATAAAACAAAATTATAATTTAAGGTATATGTGCAAATAAACCTAAATGTTACACAAACTTCCTCAATGTTATAGTCGGGAAAAGCCGGAAAGGATCCGACTACCATTCAATATAATAGGGGAATAAATCCCTACAACACTTTAGAAGGAACTTAAGACTTGAAACAGTCTTTGTTCACAAAAAAAATAAAAAAAGACTTAAAAAAGTCAGGGTAACAGTTATTTTGAGGAACAATGTGCTTAAAATATTTCAATTGCTACATAAATTTGCAACAGCCCCTTCGAATTTAGCATTGAACGTCATTGTTGTTCTCCTTGCTTGCAGAGAAATTCACTCCATTGGATTCCGGGGTGCTGCACTCTGGAGATTTCTTGCTGAAGTTGTAGGGAGCTGAATTCATTACCCTGCACATAGGCACAGAGGCACAGACGAAGAAAGACCTCAAGATATTTTAAGCTGCTGAATTTATTTCTTTCTGAAGTTCAAATCACAAGGTAAGGATCTAATGCAGATGAACAGTAAATAAGCATGAATGCGGACATGACACAGCGTCGACACATCATGAACTAGCTGCAGCACATCTCAATTTCGCGTGTCGACACCATGTTGGCATCCGCATTCATTCTTATTTACTGTTCATTCGCATTGGATCCTGCCCCTCCAATCACATATCACTTCCTCCGTTGCATTGATTATTAAAGTAAGTCTGCTAGTCTATTTTGAAGTTATAAGCTGGGGAAGCTGTATAGCTGTTCCTAAAAATATAGTAGCATTTAACACAAAACAATCCAAAACCCTAATCGATATTCACCTTCAACAAACCAAACTTTTAATTGTAAACCAACGCCATTCCTGAAATAACCTCAGAAAAGACAGCAGAGTCTAGCAACCATAGGTTCTAACTTACATATACAAAAGGCCCTCTTCTTACTACGAGGGACAGCAAACAATTAATTATAGTGTACTTGGAATCAATAAAACTCACCTTTCCTTGCGCTTCTCCAAAAAACGAGCCAAGGATGCTTTGCGAGCTTGTGGTACAGCTGCATAGAAATGGAAAATGCTTGTCCGATAAAGAAAAAAATGGCATATTTTGTGATCACAACTCTACTTAATACTCATACTATCAAGTCAGACAAACATATCAAAACTTTGAAATTGAGATTATGGTGCATACTGAAAATAGAAACATCTGATATGTTATCTAAGGAATAACTCAAAAAATGTTCACCATATTACAACATTCAGAAATATTTGAACTCTGCCAAAAATTCAAGCATAGTGGTAAAAGAAAGGTCATGTAATTTGGAGTTTCACAAATCAGAGATTTTGTTGAGAAAAGAATATTAGAAACCACCCTCCAAAAACAGAGAATCATACCAGAAGGAATTATAGTAGTTGCAGCAACAGATCCAATTGCAGTTGCTATTTTTAAAGGCTCCATTATGCTTTCAGAAGTGATTGGACGTGCCATCAGTTCATCAGTGCTTGTGGACCCACTTACTGACCGGGCACCAGTATGTGAAGAAACAGATAAGGGGCTAGAAAGAGCAGACTGTGGTGCATTTGTAGGCTGATTCAAAGGAAGACCATCTTCTGCAGCCAACTTTGCACTAGGTGCTTGAGTTTTTGGGTGCACAGAATTAGCAGAGATGGAAGGACCATTCCCAGCCAAAATCATCATAGCCTGAGCCTAGAAAGATGTCCCAAAACAACTTTTGAGTTCACCTATGACCCAATAGAAGGTTGACAACCAGAAAAACCTATGTCTTTATGCACACTTGCATGTGTGTGTGAATAGAAAGGGAAGTTAGGGAGGGTACCTTCTCAGGAGAGATATCATCATAGACATTCACAGTACCAGCATAAAAGATTGTCAATTGAGAAGGAGGACCCGAGGTCTTGACATTGTTCCTACAGAAGATATTGTAATGAACACTAAATGACACACTTATGTTTGTGACATGATCATTCAAGATTCCAGGCATAAAATAAAAATTTACCATGGTTCAGTGATCCCAGCAATGGACCCTGCACTCTGAATATTTGTTGTAACAGGAATTCCTCCAAGTAATTGTTGCTTGATGGTAGAAGCAGCAAAATTCTGACCAGTAGTAGCAAAATGATTCTTCATAGGAACAGAAATTGCTTGATTGGAAACTGAAATCATCTTCACATCATAAGGACAGTGCACAGAATGCACATCATGTTGCATAGGATAAGCTGTGAGGGAAAAATGAGTGCCACCTTGCCTATCGTGATTGAAGTACTTCTAGATGATAGAAACCAGAAACCAATGAGAGAAAGGGCAACAACAAAAGCAAGTAATACTTAGACGAGCCTATATCTTCCTGATACATCAATCATTTATGGGGGGTGTTTCAACAACCATATACATTATTGACAAATCCAAATTTTTTTGGGTATAGAAATTTATACCAACTATCTTTCTTCATATTTGAGCAGACACATCACCAATGGCAGTAAAGTGTTCTAACAAGAAATTTCTTGATATGTTTCAAATCCTCATGCCACAAAATACAATCAATCCATATACTACATTAAAAAAAAAAAATCAATNAAAAAAAATCAATCTAGATGTCAAATATGCAAAAGAAAAGAAAATGACATCAACACCTATCTACTTCCAAACAATCTCGGGTCGGAAACAAATTTAAGTTAAAGTAGGGGATAAAATATACCTGAGCTTCACATGTGTTTCGTTTCTGACAAGGGCCAAATGCATCTACAGTTGTGATAGGCATAATTCCAGAAGACAACGACGACTCAGAGACCATCTTTTTAGTCTTATCATCTTGAGCAGCTTTGAAAGACATCAAATGAGAAATTGTAGAGACCTTGTTTGAGAAAAGCCACTGTGCACCTGCACCTGTAGTAAACCCTAAAAATTGCAACACGGTGACCAACAAAACTCAGCTGAAAACTTAAAAGGCCAAAACTATATACCTTCTCTCCCTCCCCTCCC
>QANT01000943.1:0-28041 GCA_003254885.1 Purshia tridentata
CCCAAGGTATCGTGAAAAGCGAGCAACTGTCCTAGTTGGGTCAACAGCTTGTCCAAACCCATTAAACCTCACCACCTCTGGGCGTTCCACTGCCCAATTCTCCTTGTTGCATCCTCTGCATTCACGGACATCATTAATCGGTAGAGCAACCAGGCTCGGCCCGGAGGCTAGGCGAGCTGGGCGACCGCCTAGTCCTAGGGCCTCCTACACATACATTTGGGCTTTTACCTTTTCACAAAATAAGGCCTCTGACTATATATATTTTGGGCCTTTTACATTTTTTATAAAATTGCATCAGACTTGAAAGAAAAGAAAAAAGAAAAAAAATTTTATAACACTAATATATGGGAGGTTGGGACTTGGGCTCGGGAAGAGTTGATAATTGGATAACAATCATGACAATATGACCAAAGTACAGCTATCAACATCTAGGCTATAAACATCTAAAGTTATAGACTTTGCCTTTTTTTGCACGCAACTTCTCTTCTTCCTTTGTATGTTTATTTTTTGTCTTTTCAACTTCCAGTTTTTCACGTTCGTTCTTCCTCAATTCCTCTGTAGGTCTTCTTTTCTTCTTTTTTTTTTTTTTTTTTTNTTTTTTTTTTCTGTCTTTTCAGTTTTTTTTTCTTGTTCTTTCTTTTCAAAATCACAAAAATAAATCCCTTTTAATTTGTCAAGGGATCGCAAATCATTAATGTGAAAGTTATTATAGACTTATATTGTTTTCTATTTCTTATGAATTGCAGGAGTAGTTTTTGAGTTGCTTTTGGATGGCTTGCTAAATTGCTAATTTGGAGGGCTTAAATTTGAATCAACAAGTTGGAATTGGACCTACATCATAGTATTTTCTGGAGGTTGGAAGCAAATCAGGTTTTATTATTCTGTTCTATCTTTGTTAATTGTTATCTCCCACTTTTGTGTGTTAATGTGTGTTGTTTAATTGTTTTTCTACACACAAAAAAAAAAAAATGCTTCCTAGAAAACACACATCTGGACATGATAAACGAAAGAAAAAAAGAAAACTTGAAGAATTAATTCAATCTCAAAAAGGAGCCCTTGATAAATTTGTAATTAAAGAGTCACAAATTTCATTTGAAAATAATGAAAATGTGGTTGATAATGACATAGGGCAAGATGAAATTGGAGACCTTGGGGCTGATCTGCAAGATGACAATGGGGATGAATCAGATGACATAGGGCTGGATGATAATAATTTAGTCAATCAGGAACCAATTAATCATGTTCAAGAATTGGCTGATCAACAACCAAGTCATCACAATATCCCATTAGATATTTATGATCTAAGAACTTGGGATGGTCTTGATTCAAAATCAAGAGATAAATTATTGGAAAATGGTCCATTAAGAGATCTCTCAATTGAAATGGGTCCTAAAGATAAATTCTCTAGACATTTCTCTTCAACGTTTTATACTCGGTATTTACCAAACGGAGAGAAATATGATAGAGAATGGCTAGTGTATTCAAAACATTTAGATAAAGTGTTTTGTTTTTGTTGCAAATTTTTTAATAAGAGCCAAAGATTGAATCCACTAGCCAATGAAGGATATAAAAATTGGAAGAATCTTAGTGCTAGACTTAAAGAACATGAAACAAGTCGTGAACATATGGTTAACATGACCACTTGGTTTGAGTTGCAAATAAGGTTGAAAAAGTATGAAACAATTGATAAGCATGCTCAAAAGCTTATGAACAAAGAGAGAGAATATTTGAAGGATGTATTATTAAGAATAGTTTCCGCTGTAAAATTTCTTGCAAAACAAAACTTGGCTTTTCGTGGAACAAATGAAAAGATTTATCAAGATAATAATGGAAACTTTTTGAGCTTAATTGAAAGCTATGCGGAGTTTGATCCTATCATGAAAGAACATGTGCGGCGCATTGAAAATAATGATATATATGTTCATTTTCTTAGTCATAAGATCCAAAATGAATTAATTGGCATGCTAGCATATGAAATCAAAAGTGCAATCATTCAAAAAATAAAAAAAGCAAAGTATTTTTCTGTTATCCTAGATTGTACCCCTGATGTAAGTCACCAAGAACAAATGACTTTGATATTGAGATGTGTGGATGTTTCTATAACTCCAATAAGAATAGAGGAATTTTTTCTAGAATTTTTTAAAGTCGATGTTACCACCGGATAGGGACTTTTTGATGAATTAGAACATGTGCTAAAAAGTCTTGATCTTGATATTGATGTTGATGATTTAAGGGGACAAGGTTATGATAATGGGTCCAATATGAGTGGGAAAAATCAAGGCGTACAAAAAAAACTATTAGACATAAATCCTAGAGCATTGTACACACCTTGTGGTTGTCATAGTCTTAACTTAACACTTTGTGATATTGCAAATTCTTGTACCAAAGCAATAAATTTTTTTGGGGTCATCCAACGTCTTTATACTGTGTTTTCTCATTCCACAAAGCGTTGGAAAATTTTGACAGACAATGTGAAAAGTTTCACTCTTAAGCCATTGTCAATCACACGTTGGGAAAGTCGTGTTGAAAGTATTAAAGCAATAAGATTCCAAATGGTTGATATAAGAGAAGCTTTGCTTCAATTGGCTGAAACGGATAATGATCCCAAAATTAAGAGTGAAGCTGAATCTTTAGCAATAAATGGACTAGGAAACTTTGAGTTTTTGTTAGCTATTGTTATTTGGTATGATATATTGTCTGCTGTTAATTTAGTTAGTAAAAAATTGCAATCCGAAGACATGTTGATTGATGTTGCTATAGATCAAGTAAAAGGATTGGTTAAGTTTTTTGAAAAATATAGAGAAACTGGTTTTGAAAAATCTATGATTATTGCTAAAGAAATTGCCAATGAAATGGAGATTGATCCTCTGTTTGTAGAAAAACGTCAAATCCGTAGAAAGAGGCATTTTGATGAGAGACACAATGAGGAGTGCACACAATCAGCTCCACCATCTGCTGAAGAATCCTTCAGAATTGATTATTTTCTGTATATTGTTGATCAAGCACTTGGTTCACTTAATAGAAGGTTTGATCAATATCAGAAATTTGAGGATCTCTTTGGTTTTTTTTTTAGTATTGAGAAGTTAAGTTCTTTGGATGAATCTCTTTTGGAATCATCTTGTGCTAATCTTGAAAATTTTTTAAAGCATGGCAACGTTACTGATCTTAATGGGAAAGACTTATTTGTAGAGCTAAAAATCATTCGAGAGACTTTCCCAAATGATGCAAAAACAGCCAAAGATATATTGAGTTCTTTGAAAAGACTAAATTGCTTTCCAAATGCAACTATTGCTTATAGAATTTTATTAACAATACCTGTTACAGTTGCATCTGTTGAGAGAAGCTTTTCAAAATTGAAGTTATTAAAATCTTACTTGCGATCAACCATGTCACAAGAAAGATTAAATGGTCTAGCTTTAATTTCTATTGAATTTGATTTTTTGAAAGAGCTTGATTTTGCAGGTTTGATTAATGATTTTGCAGCTAAAAATGCAAGAAGGATGGTTTTAAGATGATTTTGGGGGATGGCTAACTTTGTTACTTCATTTTGATCCTACATACAATTTTTTGGATTTTGCTATTTCCTTTTTGTCTTAGGTTGTTGTTTCTCTTGGGCTACTTTTTTTTATTGTTTTTGCTTCAGGTGGCTACTTCATGTTGGATTTTGTAGTTGGAGCTCTCTGTTTTTTGGCTTGGTTTGCTTGTACTTGATAGATTAAAAAGAAACTTGATAGATTACCAAGTTTGTAACAAACAATTATGTTGGTAGATTAGTTTTGTGTACTCAAATATTCTTAATTATTTCAAATTAGTTCTATTATTCCATTTCTTTCTCTAAAATGGTTATCAAATTACAATTTGCTTCTTGTTTTTTTTTTTTGTTCAACTCATTTTAGTTATTCTAATTTCTATGGACAAAGGGCCTCAATATTTAATCTTGACTAGGGCCTCTTAGATCCTTGGACCGGCCCTGAGTATATCCATCATTACATACATTATATATATATATATATATATTATAGTTAAAAAAAGAGGATAAATGCCCTTATTTACTTCTTTTCAAATTTCCGTTTTCAGCTTCTTCTTCATTGACGAAGCTCTGCGTGGCGGGATCATCTGGTACGCGATCATCTTGCTCTAGGTTTCTCTCTGTTTCTCTCTTCTCTCTTTCTCTTTGTCTGTCTCTCGCTTTTTCTTCCCCTCTTTGTTTTCTTGTGTCTGTCTGTGGCTGTTTTGCTATTCTTTTTGGCGCGTATCACTATTGTAAAATTTTTTTGTGCTTTCAGGTTTGAGATCTTGTTTTATTTTCGTTTTGAATTTTATATTTGTTACTGCTAATGAGTATTGTTGTTTCTGCTAATGAGTGTGTATTGATGTTGCTGCTTTTTGAAAATTCCAGGAATTTGATATTACGGTTTGAGTTTTGGTTTTGTTTTTGAATTGGTTATTTGTGTTCTAAATTTCTTTCATAATCTGAGTTTTGTTTGCATTTTTTTATTTTGTTTGGACTTTTGTTTTTAGTCATTTGGTGTTTGTTATTTTGGATTTTTGTCTAAATTGTTTGTTACTACTTACTAGTAACAAAGACTTTTAACTTGTTTGTTTAGAGGTTGATTGCATTGTAGTGTTTATTTTGGTACTTATGTTAACTGTTGTTGGTATATGAGGCTTTTTAAGTATTTAACTCTTTGTTACTACTTGAGAGTAACTTTTCATATTTTAATTTTATTGCTTATTCTGTGTGTTCTTTTTGTTTCAGGTGTTATGACGACTGATATTCTAGGGAAATTTTGTTATGGTGGAGAGACAGTGGTCATTCCACTGTCTGATAGTTGGAATTTCATTGATTTTAGTAATGCTTTTTGCCTTAGGATTTCATGCCTTAAGTTAGGGTCTTTTGGTTTTAGATATATAATTGGAAAGCACCACTCGTGCTACTTGGAGAATGATTCAGACTACAGGTCCATGTTGTGTTTGCTTAGGCTGGAAAATTGTCCTTATGTTGATATTTTTGTGGTTGAGGTTGGGTCTGGGAATAAAGATATTGTTACTGTTGAGAGTAGTGAGGCATCCGTGACAACGTCTTTGGAGAGTGAGGAGTTCTTGGGATGCTATAAACCAGAGAAATCAAGGTTGTATATGTCTAAGGCTTGGGAGAATTATATTGAGTGTGTAGGTCAACAATTTGAAGGAGGTGTGATTGATTTTAGGGAGAAGTTGGTGATGTATTCGATCGAGAAGGGTTTTAGGTTTGTGTATGTTAAAAATGAGAAGACTCGTGTTGTCACTCATTGTTTCCATAAGGTTGATCAAGGTTGTTCTTGGTCTGTAAGGGCTTACTTGTGCAGGGTTAATGGTTTTTTCTATATTAGAGAGTTGAATAACACTCATAGTTGTCAGGGTGTTATACGTGAGCGAAAGTTGAAACTAATGGGGTCTCATGTTGTCAAAAGTATTTTGGTTGAGACGTTGAAGTCCGAGCCAGCTAGGAGGCCGGTTCAGATTGTTAAGGATATTCAAGAGAAGTATGGGCTGTCTATTTCATATCGTGTAGCATGGTATGGGAAAGAGTTGGCCAAATCTGTGATTTACGGCGATGATGAGAGTTCATACAGTAATTTGGTTTGGTATTTGAAAGCTTTGATTAATACAAATGAAGGAAGTCGCTGCTGCGTAGAATTTGAACCAGAGACACACCGTTTTAGGAAGCTTTTTATTTGCTACAGTGCTTGTCTCAAAGGTTCCCAACACTGCAGGCCGTTGTTGTTTGTTGACGGTACTTTCTTGAAGAACAAGTATAAGGGGACACTACTTAGTGCTACCGGAAAAAATGAAGATCAAGGTAATTTTATTTTTTAGTGAATGTTACTGCAGAATAGTAACAATGTGAAATGTTACTGCATTTTAGTAACTTTCTTTTAATTTTTTGTTTTTGCAGGTTTTTTTCCTTTTGCTTTTGCAGTTGTTGGTTCGGAGACAGAGGAAAGTTGGATGTGGTTCATGGAGAGGCTGCGTGATGTTTTGACCCCACAAGGAAGGAGATTGACTTTTATTTCAGATCGAAATATTGGATTGATTAATGCTAGGAAGGCTGTTTTCCCACAATCCCCTCATGGATTCTGTTACGAGCATCTAAAACGCAATCTGTCTGCCCGGTTTCCTGCAAGTAACAACAAGTACTTAAGGGATAGGATGCTTCACTTGTTCAGTTGCTGTGCATATTCACGGACAGCGGCTGTTTTTGAAGAATCTGATGCGTTGATGAGGAGAAAAGGTGGAAAACCTGCTAAGGATTATATGGATGACCTGCCTAAGGAGAACTTCTCAGATGCTTTTTTCGATGGCATGCGTTGGGGTGAGATGTTTAACAATGTTTCGGAGTCTTTCAATGCTTGGATTTTGGAGTTTCGTTCGCTGCCTTTGTTGGAGATGCTTGACAGTATAAGAAAGAAAATCATAGGAAATATGGCTGAGAGGAAGGTTATGGCAGAGAAATGGACAACGCTATTGTGTCCCAAAATGGAAGATAAGTTGAGGTCAAAGGCTGCTGTAGGTTGTCACTGGAAGGTGACTCATTCCGGAGGTTCTGTTTATGAAGTGGAAGGGACAGTGTGTGTTCACGTTGATCTAGGGGCCGGCTATTGTTCATGTCATGAGTGGCGAGTTAATGGTTTCCCTTGTGCTCATGCTGTTGCTGCTATTCATCACAGTGGAGGTTCTGCATATAGTTTGGTTGATGATTGTTTCAAGACCGAAGCATTTAAAAAAACATACGCTCATCCTATTTTTCCAGTTTCAAATATTGCAGAGGCGGTTGAGGCTTCCATAGAAAATACAGTCGTCATTCAGCCTCCAATTACAAGGAAGCCTGCTGGAAGACCACCGACGAATAGAAAAAGGTCCGTTGGTGAAGGAAATTCGTCTCGGCGTTCAAAGTGCGGTCGCTGTGGAAATGCCAGCGGGCACAATAAAAAGACTTGTACTGAGCCTCTTAATAGACCCCTATAGTACCTGTTTGTTATTGATTTTTAGAACCATTTTTAAGTGTTTTAGGGATTTTGAATCATTTTTTGAAACTGGTTTGTGAATTTGACAAGGATTTATTTGTTACTATTGCATAGTAACATTTTTATAGTATGTTGTTTGGATATCTTGTTGTCTTTTAGAACTGATATTTTTCCATATGTTCATTGTTCCTTTTATGAGTTTTTTGCTTTTTTAACCAGTGGAAGTTGGTTTTTCTTATTATCACTATGTGAGAATGGCAGTCTTGTATTGTTACTGCTGTATAGTAACATTCATGTATTTTAAGTTTATGATGGTGGCAGGGTTGTTACTGTTTAATTATTGTCAACCTGTTAACCAATTTACAAGTATAGACCATATAATTTTGACAAGGTAAAGAAATTTGATAAACTTGAATACATATAAAAGTAAAGGATTTCAACATTAAATTGAAATGGAAGTAGCTAGAATCTTGAATTTGAAACTATGAAATAACAGTAGCTATTGGCTTTTTGGTCAGTTGCTATTGTCTTCATTCTTGACTCTTTTTCATTTCATTAAGGGCTTTTATTTGCTTTGAAGGCCAGCTTTCTTCATGCATGATGAACCTCTCGAGGATGCTTGCCTTGAATTTCTGGATCTCCCTTTTTCCTACTTTGTTGCTGTTCAGCTCTTCTCTTGCAATTTTCTCCATGTAGTACATAACAAAAATACCACAATCCACGCTGTCAAAATGAAAATGATTCAGATCAGTTTGTTAGTTTCTTGAATTTATAAGTTTGCACTAAGAGTTTTGATTGGAAATGAACTTACAATGTCTCTGATTGTTGTGGGCATATGTCGGACTGATGGAGTTGGTAGTCATTGTTGAAATCTTTCAGCCATTTGATTGTCAATATGACGTCCTCCGTGAACTCAACCTCTTCAAACTTCAAATCTTTTGAAGTGCTCCTCTTGCTAAGTTTTCTTCTTGTTCCTGTTTTCAGAAGTTCTTCAGCCACTTCTTGCATGATTAACATCCATGCATCCACACGTGTTTTCTGCATTTTAAACAAGTTCAACAGTTAGTTTCTACATTTAGTTAAGTAGTTAGTATAATAATAGCTACTGTTATGAAATTCAAACAGGTTTGATACCAGTGCTTCAGCTTTTTTGTAGTTGATGTTCAGTGCAACCCTTCTTTGCTTGAATGGGTTAAAGTGAAGCCAATTTCCAGCATCTTTGTCCATGACTAGCAACGTGTGGTGGAAAGCTTCTTGGCTGACAATAGGTATTAAAATCTTGTCCGACTTTCCAAGAGAAGAAAGGAGTGGTTCGTAGAGGTATTGCTCAATGTTGTCATGTTCTCCTTCCTTTATCTGTTATGAGAACAAACCATTTTGTGAATGTTTTCGAATTTTTACTGACTGTCAGTGACAATATTTATATGTTGAGAAATTAATCTTTAATTCAACTTACTGCAGCAAACGTCGTGAGAAATGTTGCCCTTGCTGGTGTCTGCGATTCTATTTTGTCTAATTCTTCTTGCAGCAGTGCACCAAAGGAATCTATCACCTGGTATGCATAATTCAACATTGTTAAGTAGTTTTCAAAATTAAAAACTTGCATAGCAGCATTGTAAGTAGTCTTACATTGTTTGCAATAGCAGTCTCCATCATTAAATTTTGGATGTCCTGTCTAGAAATGGAACTGACAGTATTTGGCTTTTCCCATAGCAAAGTGCTGCATAAAAATAGAAATAGTTACTGTATGTCAATATCTTTTTAAAGTTACTGAAGCAAATAGTTTTAAAATTGCGTAGTAGTACCTGTGGGGTGCATTTGTCCAAAAGTGGATCAGCAAGTCCTTACTCTCTTCACTCAAGAGCTTGAATAACTGATATTTTGTCCACTTTATTGTTGCAACTAGTTGGACCGTCAGATTTTGTGCCTGTGTTATTTGTGGTGTTGGAGATAGGACTTCTGTCTCTGAATCATCTTTAATATCCAATTTCAACTCAAAGCTTGGCTGTTCATCAGTCACCTGCTTTGTGCTTTTTCCTTTTTGCGCTCTTTTGATGATTCTTTTTGTCTTCACTTGTTGTGGAAGCTTATCTTTCTGGACAGGTTTCTCCTCTTGTGTCTCAACCTTCTTCTTTTTTCTGGCTTCGAAGTTGTATTCATATACAACATCTGTCTTTCGAACCCTGTCCTCTCTGTCCTTCAATCTCTTTAGCATTGAATATTTGACAACTGTAAGGCAGGGAGATTGAGGACTTTTTTGAGCTTTAGGAGTTGCTTGGATTGGTGACTGGTCATCCATATCTCCTTCCGTTTCAGTATGTGGAGGAGTTTGCTGGCTGGCTTCCATTTCAGGGGCTGGAGGCATTGACACTTTTTGAGATGGTGGAGGAGCATTCTCAGCAGATGGAGGTTGGGCTAGAGTTGATTCAATGTCTTCGACAACCTCTTGCTGTAAGGAGTTTGCTGGCTGGCTTCCATTTCATGGGCTGCAGGCATTGACACTTTTTGAGATGGTGGAGGAGCATTCTCAGCAGATGGAGGTTGGGCTGGAGTTGATTCAATGTCTTCGACAACCTCTTGCTGTTTTGAAATTTTCGCTTCAAGCTTGGTCACTTGTTCAAAGAGCGACTGGGTTTGGGCTTTGAGGACTTGTTGTTCCTCTTCATCATTTCTTCTCTTGTCCTTCTCTTCGCTCAATTCTTTTTGTAGTGAGCTGAACTTTGTCTTCATGTTCGCATTAGTTCTTTTGAGTTTCTGATTCTCTTTGCTCACTTCTTGGAGTTCAGCTTTGAGCTTCCCAATTTGGTCCTTTGCAGTTAGGACCATTTCCCAGTATTTTGTATTTCTGTCCTCAATGACTTGATGGTGTGTGATGAGTTTTTTAATCACTTGCTCCCCATCAATTCCATCTTGATTTTGGACTGTGTAGTCCTCCACCATCTTGTGCAAATCTGACAAGACATCTTCATAGATGTCACTGACTTCTTTCATTTTGTCTTCACTGCCCCTGAAGCTACTTTCACTTTCGAACTCATCCATCTGCATGCATGATTTTTGCAATTAATTTAGTGTTTATCTTATGTTGATTGTACTAATTCTCGATTGTTACTATGCCTCAAAAATAAACAGGTGGTTGTTTCTGTCATAGAGTAGCAATACATTATCGCTACTGTCAGGCAGTAGCAATACATGATTGTTACTATCTGACAGTATCAATACATGATTGCTACTGTCAGGCAGCAGGAATGTTATTTTCTTGTTAGTACACAGTAAATCCTTTTTGAATTCTTACCCAGTTTTTGATATTTGCCTCTTGTTTTTCTAGTTCATTTTCTTCCTCTTTCTCCTCTTCTTCATCTTGCTCCTGATCGTCTTCTCCTTCTTCCTCATTCTCTTGTTCTTCATCCTCTTCTTCTTCTTCCTGCTCATTGTCTTGGCCCAGCAAGTATTTTTTTTGTTTTGGTGGGGGCTCCGGCAGTGGTGTTGTAAACATTAGCTTCACAAATTTAAAATGGAAAGTTGTTAGTATTTTCAATTTATAAATAGTTACGGACAGACAGGTACCATATTTTTTACCTCAAAATCCTGAAGCCTATAAAACTTCATCTTGTGGTTGAGATCTTCTAAATCCCACTTGACAATTGAAGGGGTTTTGTTCTCCCTCCCCCTTATTGGATTGATGACTCTGGATTTTTGACAAATCCAGTACTGTTTATATTAAAGTAGTTATTAGTAATTTATAAAATAATCAGCTGCAGTACATTCGTGTGTCAGAAGATGAAAATTACAATAAATATAGTGCTTACCAGTATCACTACAACACATCCAGACATGGATTTGCTTGTTTTGCACAGGGACTTGTGCAAGTAGTCATGGAATCCTTTCGCCCAAGCTTTTTGTATCATGCCATTCAAATCTTCAGCCAGCTTGATCAAGTCCCAGGCAAGGTGGACTCCAGAATTAGGGAATAGGAAGGTGGCTAGCAGTTCCAATATGATCAATCTGACAACATCATCACTGTTGTCCTTTTTTGCCCTCTTCCTTGTACTCCGGCTTGTTTGAGCTGTTTTGCCGAGTTTCCCTTCTTCTACTGCTCTGAATAGAGCTGTTTCGACCATTGTTTTGCTGATTCTTTCTTGGTCTTCGAAGTAGTCAGTGATGAATTTTGTTTTCTTGACTGGTTTTTTTGAAAGGACTACTTCATTCCCAAGTTCGGGTAGTCCAAGCAGCTCCGCAATGTCACTTGTTGTAAGTGACATGGTCTTCTTACCAAACACAAACTTTTGTGTCTGTTTGTCGTACGCATTAATGAAAAACTCAATGTTTTCATCAGATTTTACCGGGTTGCTTCCCATCATTGATTCGCAAAATGCGTTGATAAGAGGCCAAAATGGAGTTTTTTGCAGCTTTTCATAAGCAGTTGGAGTCAGGTCCTCTTTAATACTGTCAATGACATTCTGGAATGCAACAAGGTTGCATCTGTATTGTGGTCTCCCAGACCACTTTCGTTTTCCTTTGTCTTGTTCTTGAACTGCTAGTTGCTTGTTTTTTGGAGCCATTTAAACCTGCAATATTGTTGTTTTAAGTCGATGAGTTACTGTCAGATAGGAAAACAAAATTTCAAGCTATTTGTTACTGTAAGTTAGTGACAATCATACAGAGTCTCATTACTAACTTAATTGCTACTGTAGGTTAGTAACAATTACTTGTTCGCTACTGTAGGTTAGTGACAATCATACAGAGTATCATTACTAACTTAATTGCTACTGTAGGTTAGTAACAATTACTTGTTTGCTACTGTAGGTTAGTGACAATCATACAGAGTATCATTACTAACTTAATTGCTACTGTAGGTTAGTAACAATTACTTGTTTGCTACTGTAGGTTAGTGACAATCATACAGAGTATCATTACTAACTTAATTGCTACTGTAGGTTAGTAACAATTACTTGTTTGCTACTGTAGGTTAGTGACAATCATACAGAGTATCATTACTAACTTAATTGCTACTGTAGGTTAGTAACAATTACTTGTTTGCTACTGTAGGTTAGTGACAATCATACAGAGTATCATTACTAACTTAATTGCTACTGTAGGTTAGTAACAATTACTTGTTTGCTACTGTAGGTTAGTGACAATCATACAGAGTATCATTACTAACTTAATTGCTACTGTAGAACAATACCAAAACCTGATTTCTCACAGTAACAATCAGGTATTTGCTACTGCAAGTTAGTAACAATTACTTGTTTTAAAGAGTAAGAATGTGGTTATTAATTTTATCAATAACCACATTGGCAGTACCATTTTATACCTAATTGTTACTGTGAGAAGAAACCAAAAACGAAAACGAGACCCAAAATCAAAAGTAACAAGAAATTGAAAACAAAAACCAAACCCAAAATGAAAACCAAACTTTGTGAAGTTTGTCATGTTCTTTGTCCCATTTTTGTTCTCTTTTTCTGTTTTTTGTTAATGACTTAAAAGTAGCAATTTACTGACCCAGCACAAACGCAAAACCAAAATCAAGTAAAAATGGGTATAGGATGAATGAAAGTAGTTAGCCATTTTTTCTAGGGTTTCAGTGGAATTTTATTTGTTTTCATTCAGATTTCAATAAATAACATGCACGGAAATGAATTGCACCTTGTAGTCAGTAACAATTTGTTTGATCGTGATTCTTCTTTCTCGGTCGTTGATTGTAGTCTTTTTCTTCTCTGTTTTTGTCTCTGCTGTTTGGCTAGGGTAACTGCAGAATGACGAGCGAGAACGAGTAGCGAGAGGGAGAGAGTGAGTGGCGAGAGTGATAGACTTGGTGGCGAGAGTGAGAGTTAGTGGGGAGAGTGATAAACTGCTGAGATGGGTTAAGGCAGTTCAGATATGATTAACGGTTAACTAGTGGCATTGTTGTAAATTTTGGCATTTTCAATGGTTTTTCTTGTTTTTGGTTTGGGTTTTTTAAAAAGTGGGCCGGGGAGAGGTACTGTTCCGTGTTTGGGCCGGATGAACAGTAAAAGTGTGGAAATGGGTTTATAAAAAAAAATCCCAATTAATTATAGAATTTAACTATGTCAAACGAACAATTGACTATGATTTGTAAATACATTTCAATTGTACCAATCGATCGATCGGCTCCGGTTTGTCAGCTTTTATATTATGGTTTAGCTTCAGGATTTTGGGCTCCGCCCAAAATCCTAAAGCTAAACCCTAACATAATACCTCTATCGAACCTATTCTATACCCTAGAAAGGGATGTGGTGAAAAGATTGGATTTACCCTCAAAACTCAGGAAACAAAGTAGCTAGGAAATGGGTTTATAAAAAAAAATCCCTTTTTTTTTTGGCCAAGTATAATATAAATTGTTGAATTAATGTTAGTTAATTGGATTTGTCGAAAGACACCATGTATTACTAACAGAGAAAAGCTAAATTCAAATTACAATTTACAGGGGGGACTTTTCATTAAAAGGATTATTTAATATAATTTTCCAATAAAATTGATAGGGTGTCCGTGTATTCAAAATATCCACCTTATCGCGAACCCAAAATCTTACGCCGTCTGCAACAGCAAATAGGTACGCTCTCCACGCCTAATTTCTTACATCATATTCCGTTTGGTTGCTGAGAAAGTCGATTAAAGTTCCCGAGAAAATTGAAAAAGAAGGAAAAAGAACAAGCCGATAGCTGTTTTCTTCTCTTTTATCTTCGCCAATTATCTCGGCAACCAAGCAGGACATTGCAAGCGTAGGTTTTCTGTGCTTCCTTGCATTGTCGAAGTTTCGGTTCATCTGCTTTTGTTTAATTTTAGGGTTTCGAAGAACGGTGTGAATGGAGGCTTTGGCTGATTGATCTTTATTAGAGTTTTGAACTCCAGTGAATTGAAGGACGGTATAAGCTTTTAGGGTTTGTGTGAGGTTTGGTAATTGTTGGGCTGTAGGGTATTGATGGCTGATCGAAACACTGCGCTTGCTAAACCAATATGGATGAAGCAAGCCGAGGAGGCGAGGCTCAAGAGCGAGGCTGAGAAAGCGGCTGCGGCAAAAGCTGCTTTTGAAGCCACATTCAAAGACGTGGATAAGAGCCGAGAGAAACAGGCGGTGGCTGGATCGGATAGTGAATCTGAAGAAGCTGAGGACTTGGCGAACAAGCCTATTGGGCCAGTGGACCCCGGAAAGTGCACTGCAGCTGGGGCTGGCATTGCGGGTGGCACGGCTTGTGCCCCATCTTCATTTATGGTAGTGACTAAGGACTCTGATGGGAGGAAGGTTCCAAATGGTGGTGCGCAGATTTTGGTGAAGGTTATGCCGGGAGTGGGAGTTGGGGGAACGGAGCAAGATGGCATGGTGAAGGATATGGGTGACGGGACATATACGGTTACTTATGTTGTGCCAAAACGAGGGAATTATATGGTGAATGTGGAGTGCAATGGGAAAGCTATCATGGGTAGTCCATTCCCAGTGTTCTTCAGTGCAGGTACTTACAGTTGCTAAGATTTTATGTATTGATGCCAATGTGATTACTCAGGCGTTATTTAAATGTATTTCAGGTTGATTGTCTATGAGTTGGTAGGTGTTTCCAGCCTCTGTGGCTTATAAGGCTTCTAGGGTGTACTTTTCTAGGAAAAACCTGAAAGAGAAAGGCAATAAAACTTGAAATCACAAAAAGATACGAAGAAACAAAAAGATCCTTTCCTACAAAGCAAAAGCTACTTTTTTGGGGGGGGGGGGGGNGTGGGTGGTGGTTGTGTGGGGAACCTATTTACATATATCTATAACTTTTCATGCAGGTATTATAAAGTTTTGCTTTGTTGTCATGCAGGTACAACTAGTACTGGAGGACTACTGGGATTGGCTCCTGCATCCTCATTTCCAAATCTAGTTAATCAAACCATGCCTAACATGCCAAATTATTCAGCTTCTGTATCAGGGGCATTTCCAGGATTACTGGGAATGATTCCAGGCATTGTTCCTGGTGCTTCAGGGGGGGCTATTTTGCCAGGAATTGGAGCATCTCTTGGCGAAGTTTGTAGAGAATACCTTAGTGGTCGGTGTGCCAAAACTGATTGTAAGTTGAATCACCCACCTCACAGTCTTCTAATGACTGCATTAGCTGCAACAACAAATATGGGTAACGTCAGTCAAGTGCCTATGGCACCTTCTGCAGCTGCAATGGCTGCTGCTCAGGCAATTGTTGCTGCGCAAGCTCTTCAAGCCCATGCTGCTCAGGTGCAAGCACATGCTCAGTCAAACAAAGACTCTTCTGGTATACCTCTCTAATTTTGTTTGGCGATGAATATAACATGGTTTATAAGCTGCTAAATTTTTACGTCTATTTCTGCTGTTTTAGTTCTTATTTTAAACTGTGCTTTCTTTTGTTTGCGACTGTGTGTGTATATATATATATTTATATGTGTATGAATATGCGTATAGTATTAACTTCTTACTGCTCAATATTGATCTTTTAACTAGGGTCACCTGACAAAGCTGGGAAGCCTGATGTGCTCAAGAAAACGCTTCAAGTTAGCAATCTTAGCCCACTTCTCAATGTGGAACAGCTGAAACAACTTTTTAGCTTTTGTGGCACAGTTGTTGAGTGTACCATCACTGATTCAAAGCATTTTGCTTATATAGAATACTCAAAACCCGAAGAAGCAACTGCTGCTCTGGCATTGAATAATATGGATGTTGGAGGCCGTCCTTTGAATGTTGAGATGGCTAAATCACTTCCTCAGAAACCAGCTATTGCGAATTCTGCAATAGCTTCTTCATCTTTGCCCATGGTGATGCAGCAAGCTGTTGCCATGCAACAGATGCAATTCCAGCAGGCTTTGCTTATGCAGCAAACTATGACTGCCCAACAGGCAGCTAACCGAGCTGCAACCATGAAGACGGCAACAGAGTTAGCTGCGGCTAGAGCAGCAGAAATAAGTAAGAAACTAAAAGCTGATGGATTCGACACCGAAGAGAAGGAAACAAAAGAGAAATCTAGGTATGTTCCATTGCTAAGAACTGGTCACTTCCAACTGCTTTCTGTCTGTCGTACTTCAAAGTCAAGAAATATTTTAAATATTGCATTAACTTCTAGGTATCTAAATTATGAAGAATCATGTGGTGCTTAGATATTCTTAAGCTTATAAACTGACAAACTCAGGAAATACTATGTTTTGGGTATCTGAGGCCTGATTTGTGTTGTCTTAAATTTTATACATGAAGTAGTGTCTGGGGTCTGGGGTCTGGGATTCGGGGTTCAAATCCCCTCAAGGTACTTACCTATGTATTTGTTAGTTTTCTGCCTCCTAAAGATTATAGGGTTTGGCAGGAGGCCCCTGTTTCAAGCCTGGGTCCGCAAAATGGGTTTGGGGGATTTCTGGGTAGCCAAAAAAGATAATACATGAAGTAATTCCCAACCCGTGTGATTTTAGGGTTTAGGGAATTAACATCTTTCTTTAATAATTATTAATTTATTATTGGCCAAAAAGTTCCATAAAAACTTATATTTTATGGAAAAAAAAACATTTATGTTTTTGATACAAAATTTTTTGCTAAAGTGAGAAATAAATAAATAAATATATATATATATCTTTTTTTTATATTAAAATATAAAGATTTTGGTACAAATCTTTAATTTAAGTTAAAGAATTAAAAAGATTTTGTACAGCTAAAATAACTAAAACATTATGTTAAAAGAAGGGATTTATATATTATTAATATACTTTTTAAATGTCAATGCAAATATAATGGTAGAGTGAGAAAATATGTAAGAGGAAAAGGATTAACATAAACAAGCGAGAGGGAGGGGTCTTCAAATTTTTATAATTACATTAAATAAATAATGCAATTGAATGCTTGTGATTCCATTTTTTATACTGAACTGATGAAGTATCAATTTAAGTAAATGCAAATGAGAATATTATTGGGTAACTCAGAACTATACAACAATTAACCAAAGCCAGAGAGTCATTGAAAATATCACCATATTATCTCTGGAATAGAATTTGCAAATTTCTTTTAATCTGAAAACCACAAAACTAAATAGGGTTGGTCTCACCGTATATTACTTCTATAATTTGTATGATCTACGTGGGATTCTGCTAGTGATCTTACATTAGGCTTGAAAGCTATTAGAATGCCAATGTATGAACAACCTGCAATGAATTAAAGCATTCAACTGTTATATTTATTCAAAATCATTTAATACTGTAATCTGTATAGTGTTTATAAGAACTTATAATAATATATAAATATATAGTATAGTACTATAAAAATTGTTAACAATCATAAAGATGAAATCAGATTTGGATATTATCAGCGAATGAGCTAGTTCTCTTCCTTTGCAAAAAATCATTGGTTTGTTGTATTCTATGTAAGAAAAAATAAGTATGAATAATCTTTGAAGATTTGTTACTTATAAGCAAAGGGATTTGACGATTTATGTAAAATAATTGACGTTTTAATCAAAAAATTTGTTGTTTATATTTTTAATGAAAAAAAGAAGAAGATAATTATGACACATTTCAACTTTGGTAAGGCAGTGGTCCAATCATTGACCGTCTAGGCCTTGTTTGGGAGACCAGATAACAGTGAGAGTAGACATTTAAATTTGAAAATAATCTCTAATCTGTTTGGTGCCATAATTATGAATCGGACTAACATTTCGTTAGGAGGATCTAGTCCCAAATAGGCCAGGACAACAAACCTATTCTGAGGTGTAGGCTAATTTATCCCGGACAAATTTTCTTCCTCTTCATTTTCCTTGTCCATTTCTGCTCACTGTGTTCTGTGCAAAACCCCTTTCTGCGATCTGTGTTCTTGAATTATTTAGCAAAGGAGTCGTCACTATTTTCTTGTGATGGAGGCTAAGGGTTTTGTGACGGTGGATTTGGGGGTGTCAGAGACAAGTGTCACCCTTTTACTTGGTTGCATGTCAGATCTGATTTGAAGCTATAGGCTTTCTCTGTTTTTTCTCTTTAGTTGGTAATCATGCTTGGTATTTTTTCCACTATGGGTGGGTGGTTTTTGAGTTTTTTGGGTGAGATGATGCAGTGGGCTGACAATGAGAGAGAATTTACAAACACAGAGAGTTCGTAGACAATGAGATTACTTCCTCTTGTTTTCTTTTTCAACAAACAAAAATGGTTTTGTTGCTTGTGAGTTGTGAGGAATTGTACTTTTTTTCCATTGTACTCCAATGGTATTTGACTGAGTATTGCTTATTACGTCGGTTTTTCCTTTTAGTTTTGGTGGCATCCTTAATGAGTTTTCTGATATCATTTTCATTTGAGCAATGGTGAACTATAAGAGAATTTACATAATGCACATATTGCTTACAAATTGATCAACCAATTACCATTTATTCTCCTGGTAAGACACTTGGCTAGCCAATGACAAGAGATATGTTGCAGTTCTAAACTGGTTATTAATTTACCCTGGGGTGTGCTCTAGTGGAAAGTATCAGTAAGGCTCAAAGCCATTTCTCAGAATACTAATGTAATTGTTTCTGGTCATTGTTAGTTGTATTTTTTCTTTAGTTGTTTCTGGGTCTTCTAGTTTGGTAAAATATATGTTGTTGTTTTATTTTTCTGAATAGATGTTGGGTTTCTTTGTAACTGCTAGTGTAGCTATGTTATAATTTTTGGTTAATAAATAACTTATTCTTAGAAATAAAGAACATTGGCCTATTTAAGTCTCTCACTCTCTGTTAAAAGAATATTTAAATGTCAATGATTTTTTAAGAGTAGTGTATTTGTGTTATTTTGGTTGAATGACTATGTATTTGTTTGAAAGGAGACCTATATTATGTATTTGTGCTAATTTTGATGGATGCTTGCATAATGCATAACAATTGTGTTTGAGCAGTAATTAAAACATTATATAAGAAAATCAAATATTTAAATTTTTTATTATTCAAAATTAAAAATTAAGTACAGTTCAGTCCGACTCTGTACCAAATGCAAGACAATTCTGTATAGCTCATCTGGTTTCGTAGTCCAATATTGTTTCAAACACAAGACAATATTAGAACTATTCCTATCCAATCCAATTGAGACCAGTCCAAGGTAGCAAATGGGGTCTTAGTTACTGTGGTTGGGTAGCATGATCCTGAAAGTGTTGGTACTTATATTATTCTCCATCTCATATAGTTTGCAGTTGGGAACTCAAGTCCATGATTAAAAGATTTCTACATGAAAGTGGTAGTCATGGGCATGGGTTTTGGGGTTTATTTCTTTGTAATGGTTTCCTGTATTGTGAATTTTTTTTATTTTGTGCTAGAGTTATCTCATTTTTGACAAGCACACACCTGATCATGGATAATCTTTGTTTGCATAATAGGAAACAGATAATTCTGATATAATTATATGATGTTTTATTGAAAAAAGAGCTTTTTTTTTTCCATCTAGACATGGCTTTAATTGAAAATAGTGTTGCATTGTTTTTAACCAAAGTACTTTTTTGCTAATCAATTTGTCCTTTTACAGGTCTCCATCACCTGCTCGTGCAAGGTCCAAATCCAGATCAAGATCACCTATCAATTATCGCCGAAGGCGGAAGTCTCCTTCTTACTCTCCTCCATCCCGCCGCCCAAGAGATCGTAGATCCAGATCCCCATTTAGGCCACGCCACCTTTCAAGCTATGACAATGACCGCCGGTTATATAGAGACTTTAGGAATGCTGGTGACAGAAGTAGAAGGCGGGATACAGATAGATCACATGATCATCATTCATCTGCCTCAAGGAGAAATAGGAGTAGGAGTGTTAGTCCTCGAACAAGAAAATCACATCGAGTTGATTCAGTGTCACCAAAACATCGACGAGAAAGTTCTCCACGTAGAGCAATTCGAGATGCTTCTAGATCACCAGGTCATCGTACAGGAAGTAAGTTATCTCCAAGAATCGGTGATGAGGACAAAACCAAGCACAGAAAACGCTCTAGGTCAAAATCTTTAGAGGGTAAGCATCATTTAAGCGACAAAAAAGATGAAACCCGCTATGAAAAATCAAAGCATCGAGAAAGAAGGTGGTCGAGGTCAGTATCTGCAGAAGGTAAGCATCATAAAAGACGGTCTTCACCAAGAAGCATGGATGAAAACAAATCCAAACACAGAAGGCGGTCTAGGTCAAAATCTGTGGAAGTTAAGTACCGCTCCATTGAGAAAGTGGATGAAACAAGAGATGAAAAATTAAAACATCGTAATAGAAGGCGGTGCAGGTCAAAATCTTTGGAAGATAAGTATCATTCTGATGAGAAAACTAACGAAATGCGAGATGAAAAATCAAAGCATCGTGATAGAAGACGTTCAAGGTCAAAATCTGAGGAAGGGAAGCACCACTTGAAGGAGGTAGATGAAGGTAGAGATAAAAAATCAAAGCATCGCGATAAAAGGCGATCCAGGTCAAGATCAGTTGAGCATAAGCATGACAGAGGAGGTGGGTCATCCCCTCGAAGCTTGGATGAAAATAAATCTAAACACAGGAGGCGGTCAAGGTCAAAGTCTGCTGAAGGGAAGCAGTACTTCGATGAGAGAGCAGATAAAAGTCGAGATGAAAAAGCTAAAGGTCATGGGAGGAGACAGTCCAGGTCAATATCGCTAGAACATAAGCGTCGCAGAGGAAGAAGGTTATCACCAAGAAGTTCGGATGAAAATGAATTAAAACACAGAAGGCGGCACTCAAGGTCAGAATCTCCTGAAAGCAAGCATCAAATTGATTATGGAAGGGATGAGAATGGTGATGATGAATCAAAGCATCATGCCAATGGCAATGAGGACCCAGGTTCCGTGGTGAATGATTCAATGAAGAAAAATGATCGGATGGCTATTTTAGTAGAAGAGGACTTTCACTTGAAGGAATCATTTGGAAATATGGAAAGAGAAGACAGGCAAGGTATTAACCTACATAACTTTGTGCAAGATCTTGATAGTGGAGGAGGTCTGGCATCACAAACTTGTAGAATCTCATTGGGCACAGAGGAATTGAGCAAACAAGAAGTGTCTATAACTGAGTATGAAGAGCTTGGTATGGCTGGTAATTTTAACAAATGTGATACACATGTCAGTATTGATTACTAGCAGTAGCTGAATATTATATTTGTGTGGCTTACAGGACTGGAAGATCAAAATGATCGTGAAAATAGTTCTGGGAAGGATTACATCGTGCTGAAGGCTCAGAAGAGAAACTCCTTGACACCCAATGCAGATATGTTTTCTGATGAACCCAGTGCAGAAGAGGAAAACTTGTGATACTATGAATGTAGGCCTGGGGCTCGTTAGGATTCAAGATTATTTGTCGCTGGAGATGCTGCTGAGTGTGGCTGCACTGATAAGAACTCACTCTAATTTGAGGGACTAACTGAGATACTTGAAAATTCTGGGAATGAGCTGTTGCTTCTGATAGAAGGGCGATTTTTCTTGGAAGATTGCTTAGCATTTCTATTGTTGTGTGGCTCTTATAAGTATACTATTTTTCTTTGTTTATCCTTTTGCAGGTCCTTGTGGGTCTCTGAGCTGATCTGGATAAGGTTTAAGTATTTCAAGAAGTGTTCTGATATCATCTGCAATCAACCATCCAGTGTTTGTACTGAGCTTCTTTTACTAATTGATGTATGTTGGACCATACCTCTATTATTACGTTGTGAATTACTCAAGACATATGGCTACTTTTAATTTGTTGATTTTCTCTTAGTTAAGTTGGTGCATAATGGTTTTTTTTTTTTGAAGAATATAAGAATACTTGGTCTTTATAATAAGCTGAACTTTAATGTGGGTCTGTTTTTCCAAATCCATTCTCAGAGGCAGCTTGTATCCAATGTCTACATTTTTTCGTGGAAAAGTTTTATTTTTCTTTTGACTCATTTACGAAAATAATTGAAGTATTTGTGTTTGGCGTTTCTTTGATGTGGTCAGTCACGGGTCCATTTTTTATGTTTGATGGTATGGTGGGCCTGTTATGTCTCAAACACATGCAGGTTACTATGGTGATTTTGATTGGAGCTTTCTGAGATTCAGTTTGGCAGGGTTGATTTTCTCTGATGTATATGAAGGTATGCAGTCACAGATATTGATAGTTCTGCATGGAGAGCTTATGCTGTTAGCTTCTGCCCAAGTGTTGAAAGTTTTTGGGAGTTAAATAAACACTAGTAACTTACCCGAATGTTATAAATTGGTGTCTTACTCCTTCCCCATCTTTCTTTTCTTTTCTATTTTTTTTGCCATTTTTTTTCCCTCTTTCCCTAGGACTTGTCTTGGTTAAGGTAAAGCTACTTCTAAGGTCGAGTGAAATCAGATGTTGCTGGGATGAATTGCATCAAAATTCCACCATATTTGGGTATGAGCAGACCAGCTGATTCATACAATCTTTACTTAAATTCATGGTGAATTGCAAATGTTGATTTTAGCAGGTAATCCATATAACTTTTGGGTTATATGTTCAGATATAGTTGTATCATTGATATTAGAATTTTTTCTACTAAAAAAGTTTAATTGAATGATAGCATTGTGCTGTTTGATAGTTGGGTGGACCAGTGGAAATTTTCATTTTTATCCATCGCTTATTGTCTTTGGCAGTTGCTTAGATACTGGAGTTCTGGCTACTACGTTTTCGTTTGCATATATAATTGCTATGAACTATCTGAAATAATTTAGCATGAAAACATGGACCATGCTAATTGATTATTATTTTTTTTTTTCAGTAAGTTGTCTGGAAGTGGTACTTGTTAACTGAACCCCTCTTTTTTTTCCTTTTCTTTTTTTGGGTTTCCCTTCTCTCTAGTCCCTTTTTCCCAATTTCTTATTTTATTTTCTTAGGGTGAGCTGCGGATGGTTTAGGTGTTGCTGTCTTTTCGGTCTCGACTTTGGAATCAATTGTGCTCTATGAGGATCAGAGTCTTATCTTTCTTGTCTTCTCCTCCCACATTTTCCTGTCACATTTTTTCTCTTTTTCTTTTCTTTTTGTTTTTTACAGGATCTATTCGTAGTTAGACATCCCTCACCTACTTTAAGAGGGCTTGCCTTGCCCTAATGAAGATAAATTGGAATGTAGAAATTGGCAGTCGTAGGTGGCCTCAAGTTGGAAAACATTTCACACTCGCTGCTGTTTTTAGCATCTAAATTCCATTTGAAATTAGTTTGGCCATGTACTCGCTGTGTTTATACTATGTCAAAGGATGAGAAATTGTTTCCTATGACAGGCGTGTATATAACCATTGTTAGGTCATGTGATAAGAGAGAGAGACAATGAGTATATGCACCTGTTACATTTCAAGTTTTAAACACCAAGGATTAGTTAATTGACCTAAATCAATGGTGATATGCACCTCTTACATTCCTTCTTTTTGTGCCTCTGGCTTTGGGGTTAAGGGGAAGCTTGTTTGGGCCAAGGGTTTTTTTGTGAGGTTCATGTGGATGTAACCGAGCGTTTTACAGAAGGATTTTCTTGGTTATGCCTTGTAGATTGCCATCACAAACCTTATTGAAGATTGATGGTAGGGTTACTTGAAAAAGGACAGATTGTAAGAGAATGGAGTAGGATCCTCACACTCAGCACCCACTATACCACATTATTAATCTTGGCCATTCAAAAGAAAGGAACGGCTAGTATTAAACGTTTATCAGCATAAATTTTGAAACCCATTAAATTAGGGGTGGGCACGGTCCGGTCCGGCCCGGTTCTCCCTAAGAACCATGAGTTGACAGGACTCTCCAAGATCGGCTCGGTCTGGTGCTATGCACTGGAAAATACAGCCACCAAACTGAACGAAACCATGCAGTCCGGTGCTGGTGCCGGTCCGATGTTACTGTTCGGTGTTGGGCCTCAGCCCAACTATTTTTTTGGGCCCAAGCCCAATTTAGTTTTTGGACCTCAAATTTGATTTTTAATAATTTCTACTACAATTTGAACTAAATTGAACAAATATACAACCTATTAAGTTACAAATTATCAACTTATCATGTGTTAGCATACAAATTATATCTTTATCAACATACAAGTATGCAACCACACAAATTAGTTAACAAGTCTAACAATTACAAAAACTTGTACAATAAAAATGATCACCAACAAGGCTACAAGGCTGCAACCAATCATCCATAATCCATTTTTTCATCCATTCATCCAAGTTAACCAATAACTATACTCGGTATATTGTTAACCCATCAAATAAATTAAAATTACAAGTTTAGCTTGAATAAAATAACAAAGCCTCAAAGTTAACTAAATTAAGAAGTTAAATTACATACCAAATTATCAATAAAAAGTCTACTTGCCCAACGAAAATAATATAAACTCTAAAAGAGCAAAACTATTAGATAAAATTTATCAACCATAAAGGGCTTTAAGGCAACAAACTGCCAGCCACTTCAAAAAGTTACCACATCATATATCCATGCACCTGCTGCCAGCAACCTAAAAATCCCCAAGCTACCCAAAACTCACTCACCAAGCTACTGCCCAAAACACAAGCAGATGCTGCCAACCCCTGCAGCCACACTAAAATTGAATAAAAATTGAAAAAGTTAAAATAAAGTATAAAACAACTAAACAAGTGGAATTCAACTCAACTAAATTAACATGTGAGTCAAAAAACTCACCAATCAGGCAGTTAACTAAGACTGAACAGCAGGGGTAGTTTTCTTTGAAGTGGTGTCGGCGATGTATTCTGTAAAAAAAAATCAATGTAAGCATTAATATAATTCAGTTTTGCAATCTAAGAAAATTTAATACATTGAACAAAAATAATAAATAATAGTACTAGCTTCAAGTGCTTCATAAAATTCCATTTCTTCAATGGTTGGGTCATATTGCAAATTAGATATATTATCGGATCTCAACCAATTTTGACAACAAATAAGAGCCTCCACCATCTTTGGAGTTAAAGAAGCACGAAAGGGATTAACTACCCTTCCTCCCGTGCTAAAACAAGCCTATGAGGCCATGGTAGAAATTGGAATTGCAAGGATATCTTTTGCAATAAGAGCCAAAACAGGGTATTTAATCCCATTGTGCTTCCACCATTTCAGAATATCAAAATCACAATTTGGATCCATTTTTTCAAATGGATCCATGATGTACCTATCCACCTCATGATCCAAAACCACTATATTACTTGCTGCAGCTTCTTCCATCCATTCTCCAAGCAGTTCTTGTCTTCTTCTTCCCCCCCTAAATTCCCTAGATGTCCTAATACTAGTAGTGACACTTGAGGTAGAAGTAGGACCACTCACACCACTAATACTACAACCTTGATCTTGTGGCTTTGGAGTATCATATTCATCAAACATAGTCTTGAGAATGACCTTGATCTCTTCTTCTTTTTTGTTGGCATATTCTATATCCAAACAATATTTTCTAAGTAGGAAGCCCAAGCTGCCCAACTTGTACCTAGGGTCGAGTACAAGTGCAACCAACAAAAATTTGGTTGATCTTGTCAAGATCCCCCCAATACTTCTCAAATTTTTGCTTCATGCCATTGGCCATGTCATTCAAAACCATTGCAGCCTCAGATTCATCAGAATCATCAAAAGACATATGTTCATCCCTAAACAAACATCTAATTTCCGAGTCAATGGAAATCAAATCATAGAATGTTTCATTGACAGCAGGTTGTAAACTCACACTCATTTTCAAGGTCATGTCATAAAATGCTTTTAAAAAGTTCACAAAAATAGTGGCATTTTCCTAATCATTCTCTTTTGGTGGTCCTACCCTTTTCTTAGGATTGGAAACCCCTTCTTCATCTTCACCAAACCAACTCAAGTATGAGTTGTTCTCCTCATCATCACCCAACCTTTCAAAGGCCTTTTCAAACCTTAAAGCGGCATCTAACATCAAATGGGTGGAATTCCACCTAGTTGGGACATCCAACACCACAAGGCCCTTGCATGGAATTTTCTCTCTATCCACACAAGCTTTAAAATCTGCCAACCTTTGGGATGAGGATCTAACATACTTTACTGCATTCCTAATGGCTAGGATTGACTTCTCAAGTTTCTTCAACCCTTTTCCAACTATCAAATTCACAATATGAACACAATATCTCACATGCATGTACTTGCCCTCCAAAACAATCTTAGCATTTGTCCAATGCTTCATCTTGCCTTTTAGATAGTCAATTGCCACTATGTTTGATGAGGCATTATCTGCTGATATGGTAAGAACCCTCTCCATACCCCATTCTAGCAAACATTGTTCCAGAAGCTTCCCAATTGAACTCCCCTTGTGATTGGCTATCACTCTAAAGTTCAAAACCCTCTTGTGCAGCTTCCATTTGCTATCTACAAAGTGGGCAGTGATGACCATGTAGTTAATATTTTGACAACTAGTCCAAGTGTCGGTTGTGAGGCATATCCTATGTGAGGCTAGATCATTTTTCAGTTTTGCCTTCATTTCATCATACAAGACCAAGAAATGCCTAACAAGGGTCCTACGGGATGGGACGTGGAAAATAGGGCAAGCAACACTGCAAAATCTTCTAAATCCTCTACCTTCAACAAAGCTAAAAGGCAACTCATCAATGATCACCATTTCCACACAAGCCTTGAGACAATCATCTTTGCTAGACCCCATAGCCACTAAATTGCCCACTGTTTCGTCAAAAGACAATGTCTTTTGCCTTTTATCTTGAATTCTTCCTGGGTAGGACTTACATTATTGTTCTATGTGTTTCTTTAATGTAAAGGTACCATTCACATTAGGTTTAGCAGCATAGTGCATCTTGCAGTACTTGCACTTAGCTCTCTTTTTGATACTTTGAAACTTAGTTCCATCTGGCTTACTAACCTCATTCACATCATCATACTTTTCAAAGTGATCCCAAACAAAAGACTTTTCCTTGACTGGTTTCCTTAAACCAGTTGGTAGTGGTGGTCTAACACCACTTGGGTTAGGGTGTGTAGGTGTAGGTGTTGGTGATGGTTGTGTGGAGGCTACTGTAGGTGTTGGTGATGGTGAAGTAGCAGAGGCAGTGGAGGATAGGTGGCTTTGGGTTTCTTGTGCTTGAGGATCCATCAAATTAACAGAATTAAAACTGTAAAAAAAGAACCAAAACATAGGAAAAAACAGTAAACACACACACACAGAGCAATGAACATATACATTAGCCAAAACACAAAATGATAGAATTCACAAAACCAAAACATAGCAAAATAGCCATACTCAGTTCCTCAGATAGTGAGATTTCCTTACCTTCTATGCTTCTAGCTAGCACCTAATGAAGGCATACAGCGGCTAATGAAGGCACACAGCACACTCGCACACTCACAGTGATAGACCTTAGACCTGACCATATGAATTCAAAAGTTGAAAACCTTAATTAGTTAATTGATCATACAAACCCTAACTGAAATTGCAAAGAAACAGAGCCACAAAATATAAATCCTAACTTGGAAAACCCCAACCTATAAAGTATAAACCCTAATTTAAAATCGAAATTCGAAACCCTAAATTAAATTTCAAAATTAAAATTCGAAACCTTAAACCTAAATCACTAATTAGAATCAGAGATAAAATCAGAGAGTAAAAGATGAAAGTGAGAGAGACAAATCTTCAAACTTAGTGAGTATTTGAGAGAGACCTAGATTAGATTTCAGACTTCAGACTTCAAGAAAATAAAAAATGAGAGACTGAATCGAGAGACAGAGAGCAAAGATTGACGAGTGTTGCACTAATACGACTGAGATTGCGAGTTCGCGACTGAGATCGTGACTGAGTCGCGAGATATGATTGTGACCCTGTCTGAGAGTAAGAGATAGCGAGAGTGAGAGGGCTCGAGGCTGAGATGGCGAGACTGAAAGTGAGTGATGGCTTCGTTCGTGACTGCGCAGCTCAGCTGCTGGGTTCGTTTCAGTTCAGGTAGGGTTTTAGTTTGATCGAGAGTTGAGGAGGCTGAGAGGCTGAGTGGACTGACTGAGTGTGAGTGAAAAACTTTGGGGTTTCGTTTTCAGCCTTCAAAATTTCAAGTCATGTGAGTTAAGAAAGTCAGATTGGGGTTCAGATTGGGGTTTCACTCAGATTGGGGTTTCAATTGGGGTTTGGCCAAACCCCAA